>NC_051174.1:132622093-132672093 GCF_013339725.1 Rhipicephalus microplus
GAATATTGCTTTTGAGAATTTCATTGTCCCATTTCATTATAAATTAAGACTTACCCCCTTATTCAGAAACGCTCCTTGACTTGAACTTTACTGGCCACTGCCTTCACTGCAGCATGAACGCGTCTAGAGGGCGCTGCTTTATGCGACGCCAAGGCAGCACAAACGCGTTTCGAAAGCACAACATTGAAGACATTTGCAAGTGAAGTTGTTGAAGTCAAGAAGCGCTTCTGAATACGGGGGTGAGATGCAGCATCAAACTTGAAAACTGACCACTGGTGGCTGCGGCGTTCCGCATCGGCGTCACGCAGTTTTTTTTTATATGTGCAAAAGAAACTGTCACTTTGCTGTCATGAGCCCTTGTAAATGAGGCCGTCAGGCTCATCAGGCTGTCGGAAAACAGCCTTTATTTGCCACTCCTCTGTTTGTTGGTGAAAATGAACACAAGTAAAGCTCATTGATTCATTCAAAATCTTACTTTGCGCAAAGCTCTGTTTGGAATAACCTCAATTTTAGAATCAATGCAAAACTCTGCAAGGTAGGAAACTTTGCGAGAGCATGGGGGGAGAGGGGAGGCAATACATCGACTGAAAATACAAAAAAAAAATAAAGTAGCTTTTCCGTCGATTCGTCTTAAAGAAATTCATAGGAGAATCTGTGAGGTTTTTCTATAGCTTCATGTTGCACATTTGCCGAGCGAATCACCATCTGTGAACAACCACACACCAGGGCACCTTCAGCCTATATTATGTAGAGTGTTGAGGTACCTGCTTCGTGCGCGAACGAGAAAGGCACCAAACAGGTTGCTGATTTTGAGCAAGAAACGAGCTTATAGTTACAGCGTTAGCTTATTACAGCGGTGAATAAAATGATTTGAGGGCAAAATTTCCTTTGAAGTCGGCATCAACTTGGAGCTGCGCCACTTGCTCAACCCGAGGCGAAACGACGTTCTAGCGATGTGCAACACTAAGCCGCTTTTGCCTGAAAGAAAGGCGAGAATGGCGATGTGGAAGCTTGCGATGAGAAATTGGAAAATAAGGGGTTGGTGTATCATGGATGTAGAATTTAGGCCTACCCCATGTTTTCAAATTTCAGACCACTGTTCATGTTTTGCCGAAAAAAACGTCACTTTCTCGCCTTAATAAAACACAATGAATTTCTCTTTTGTGCAAATGTGTGTGTTTGCGACGATGCGCATTATTTTTTGCGTATATGTCGTCCCTGTATATACAGGGTGTTTTTTAGCAATATAGATTTTTGGTTAGCTATAAATAGGTACGAGTAAAAAGACAGGCGATAAACCAGACTAAAATCTCCGGGAATCTCATTAAAAGTTGATATCTACCTATCTACAACGGTACCGATTGAATTCCACTGCATTGCAACACCAACAAAGGTATTGCCTACACGGATGTTCCAAAGGGATACTGAAGGTTTCATGACAAGTGCCTACTTCAGTTAAAAAAAGGAATTGGTTCTCATATAAGCACCAAGATCAAGCAAATAAAGGCACTATATAATAGCACTAAACGATATAGAAGTTTCTTTAGAATACACTCGACATGTACACAGAGTGGTTGCGTGTATATCGACTATTGAAAAAAAAATCATACATGTATATTCCTATCTGCTCCTGTTGATGACGAATATTGTCCCGTGTTAATTACTGATTGATTAATATGTGGGGTTTAACGTCCCAAAACCATTATGTGATTATTAGAGGCGCCGTGGTGGAGGGCTGCGGAAATTTAGACCACCTGGGGTTCTTTAGCGTGCACTCAAATCTGAGCACACGGGCCTACAACATTTCCGCCTTCATCGGAAATGCAGCCACTGCAGCCGGGATTCGAACCCACGACCTGTGTTCTGTGTTTATAAGCTGGCTGTCTACTTATATGAGCCATATGATTTAGAGGATAAGCAATTATCTTTCTTTTCGGCCTTGTAGATCGCGATGCCAAAGTAGCCATGCATCAACAGCAATTCGCATATATTTCGTTCGTGAGCGAACGAGTCGTTGCGGTCACGTAGCGCTCGTAGCGGTTCCTCCTGAAAGGTGCAGGCACGCATTTGCAGCGTCAGTGGTGGTTTCATGCACTACGTGCTCTCTGCACATCGTCCTTCCACGATGCAATAAACATTCCCCAATATTTCAAATGCGGGAGCAGGGATGTAGAATTCCCAGAACGAAAGGTCAGAATCTATTGCACGAAAATAAAAAAAAGCCATACTATCACAATATATGGCCAATGCCATGCCGACCATAAAACATACGCGGTGTTCGGCTAAGATGAAGAAACAAATATAGAATGCTCACGTTTGTTCCTGCAGTAACTTAAGAGAGGGGAAGCTGCACACACATAATAGGAACTATTACGCATAATTATAGTTACATAATAATTATAATGATTAAAATTACATAATAATAACTTAGCCACACCCACTAACATAATCAGGAGGGGGTACTGCGACTCAGGGGGACCTGCAAAGTCAGCCCCATACCTTCACCCAATAGACAGTGGGGGGGGGGGGGGGGCTTCAATGAATTTTTATCTCCTCTGAAGGGGACTGACGTCACTAAATCTTTCGTGTAGCCCTTCATGTAGAGCTACTTCTGTGCTGGACGCGATACGATGTGTCTTGATTGGGAGAATGATCATTGAGGTATACAATTAGGAAGTAAATTAAAATATATTCTAAACGTTTGCTGTGTGCGACTATTCGTGTGGGGTGTCCTTGCATAGAGAAGAGACCCACAAGAGGCTTGTTACAGACTCGAAATGTGATGGCATCACCATTCCTCTAAGCACCATTTACTGCAACAACATCGAAAACCAAAGACAAGGACGAAGTAAAAGTATTGACCAAGACACTGTCAAAGGACGAACAGTTCACTGACTTCACTGGACTTGCCGAAGTGAGTGAGTGAGTGAGTGAGCCTTGTACTTTGTCCTTGTTTTCAGTTCCCGCTGGTTCATCCACACGTGAACAAAGTGGCCCAGCTTTTTCACGCTTCACAAGAACTAATCTTGGTTGGTACACAACAGTCTATCTTTTCAGCTACTGAACATCCTTAGCACTTCGCATGAGAGCGTAACTGGAGAGAGTGGTGTTTGCGATCACTTTAATTCCGTATGCCTGGTCCCACTATGAAAGCGATAAAAACGACACCGCTAATGTGGAAAAAAAAAAGAAAAAACATGGTAGTACAAAGACTGTGATATTAACCAGGATAAACACCGGCTGGCTACCCTGATCTGAAGAAGGGAAAGGGTGAGCGAAAGAATGAGAGAAAAGGGGAGAGTCTGTAACGCCACTACAATGTTATGAAATAGCACTCACTGAAAGGGCTGTCTGAGACCAGTGATAACTTGTCATTCAGCCCCGTTACACCATCTTTCTATCTGCCTGTCTGGCTACGAGCACGACCCGAAGCGGCCCTTTGCACCCACCGCTTCGTCCTCGCCCCTCCAACGATCCGACACGTAAAGTGACGATCCAGTAGAATGAGAGAGGCACTCGTTCCCCGAACACCCAGACGGCGTCGAGCACGAGCCGCAACGGCCCTTTGCTCCCCTTCGTTCATGTCCCACCAACGGCGGCGATGCAGGAGACTGAGAGGCATTCGTTCACCGCGCACCCAGGCACAGCCCGCGCAGCAGCCCATCGGAGAGTAGCGGTACAGCGCCATCTAGAATGTCCTCTCTCAACTGCAGTTTGTATGTACTTCTATGAGACAGGGCCATCGATTATATTGTTCGGGAGACATTGTCGGTTACGCCTGACAAGGTCAGACTAAAAGGAGCTTAGCTCCTAAAACCAGCAATGATGTAAAGACCCGCGAATAAAATTTGGCCGCTTTCGGACAAGATTATACAGTTTAACGGCAAGTGGCGCACTTCGTAGGTGGAAGTGGGAACTCGCCTTTCCGATGAAGTCAGCCGCGTTGAACAGCGCCATCAGAAGCACGGGCATCCACAAGCCCAGGCGGCAGGAAACGATGCGGCTCTCGATTCCCGGAAACAGCGACAGCGTCACCATGTAGACGAGCGCCATGCTGATCATGTAGGGCCACACTTTGCGTCCCACCTGGTACCGAGCCACCAGGCCACCTGAAAGGGGGAGAGCGCTGCACGCTGAGCGATAGGGACGACGTCATTTGGTTTGCTACGCTGACATCACTGGGGCACGCACTGACGACATGACTGCGCATACGCAGTACTTAAAAGCACCGGAATAAGTGGGGAGACCGCGAAAAAAAATTAAACGTATTGGTACTGACGGAAGCACGTTGCGCTGAAAACAGCTGTCTCATGAAATAAACGCATGGGCTCATGTTTTAAACTAGCCCACTTTCCTAAGTTCCCCTTGCCGCCATTTCATTTTACGTTAACTCTGCTTTGTCGAAGTACGGCTTTTACAGCAAACAGACACATTTCAATTATGTGGCACTGATCTCAGAGTCGATTAGCGTGGGGCCCCAAGCTTCTATGAGTGCTCAGAGCATTCATCACAAGTTCCGCAACAGCGGCGCCATGTCATTCCGTAAATACAGTGTAGCGTAGGAGAGGCAAAAGACGCTCAAGCAGGCACCAACAGCGCAAAAAGAAACTGAAGGAAAATCTTTATTAAGCGAACTTGTACCCACACGAAAGAAAAACTAAACTGGAGGTCATACGGCCGTGAACAGCCTGCCAAGAAAAAAAACGCCGCTCAGCAACGATTGCAGGACGGAAGGCTCGTCCACAACGAAGGCAGGGCGGACAAAGCGGCAAAGCAGAGCGCTGCGAAAAACCTCTTCTCCAGGCGGCAAAAACGGGCAGAAAACGAGGTCGCGAGTGCAATCACTCTTGCAATGATTGAATGAATGAATTTTATTCAAAATGAGGTCCAACAGTTTCATTCGGGTAAGGCAGAGAGAAATGGTTGCCCGCATGTCGCACCTGAGTGGTGACACGCTATCTCATCGCCGTATCTGTTGCAGAGCGAGCGTGACTACCAATTTTGTGAGCATGCAAGACGCCGCCCCACGGATCTGCACCGCAAGTGAAAAAAAAATTACTTCATATGATTTTAGTCATGAGGCACTGGATGAGGGGCCCTCTCCCTGATGAACACAAAGCACAAGCGAAGGCTAGGCGATGGGAGAGTGCAGCAAAGAGCTAGAGGAGAGCGTGGAGAACGGCTTGGTCGGGCGCACTGTCTGGCTGGCATTGATAAAATAGCGGAGGCGTTGGTACCGTACTAGCCCACGTGGCAATATATAGTCCGGAAGAAAATGTTCCCAAGCGTGCCATCGGGTATTCGAAGTTGCGAATTCTCGCTATAACACGTGTCACTATGTGTATCAGACCTTAAGAAAGGCTGACATGATTCACGTGAGCTTCGATGTGGTAATACCCACAGTCGCGCGGAAAGTTCCCCATCATGTGTGTGTGCGGGGGGGGGGGGGTGTTTAGTCACTGCCCCTCCCCTTTTCCCATTGGTCGATGGTCACGCATTCATCAACGTCACGAAAACGTGACACCCGGTGCAGGTGCTGGGTACGACGAAACTGTCACTGTTTAAATGACCGAATTTGTGGCTGATAAACGGAAAGTAAGATTGATCAGTTACTACTGATCGAAGGCAGCACCACCGTTTTCGGAAAGGTATTTAAGCAAGCACTATCGGTTCGTTTTTCTTGCGACACGGCGTTCCCCAAAATGACTTACTGAGCCTGGTCCGGATCTAGAGTTCGAAAAACAAATGGGTCATCGTAGCTACCGACTAGCTCACCCACTACGCCGCAAAAAAGGCCCGGCCCAAAGGTCGTGCATCCGAGGTAGCCAAATTCTTCGTCGAAAACATCGTCCCGCGTAAAAGTGCCCCGGAGGTCTTCATCGCCGACAGAGGTACGGCATTTACTGCTGACCCTAACTCAGGTGATTTCGGCATACAGCCAGACAAGCCAGACGACAACATACCAACCACGGGCCAATGCATCATCGATGCGCATAGAACACGGTCATGCGAGAAACGGTGCAAATGTCGCAGTAAGGTGACCGCCAACGATGATCGACGCCATGTTACGCAACGTCTCCGACGAAGAAAACTTCGATGTCACTATCTACGGTGCGTGTGCCGAAGAAGCCCGACAACTCGCCGGTTTACGCATCCAGACCCAGAAAAAGACTGACAGCCGTCGTTACAATTTTCGATGACCCCACGTATAATACCAGCCTGGCGAACGTGTCTGAGCCTGGACGCCAATACGACGACATGAACTTACAAGCTTCTACAACAATATTTCGCACCATACAGGGCACGTCGACGTCTCGGTGAACTCCACTACGAGGTCATCCCCGACGGCACGACGAACTCTCGTCAGCGCCAGGCACGCCCCCAGGCCGTGCATGTGATTTGCCGGAAGCCTTTTTATGCTAGTTCATGAACTGTACTCCAATTTTGCTTAGTCTGCTACTTTTTTTTTCGTATAGCATTCCTGTTTTCATGTTCCATTTCAAGGATCGCGGCGGTGCTTTTTCAGAGGGGGGCAATGTCAGGCGTGTTGTTGCTCTGTGTTTTGTGTTTTGTGCGGTAGTGCTCTGTTTTTACCCCCCCCCCCCAAGGATGGTCAGCAATGACCGTCATAGATAGCGTCTTTCTGCTCGAGAAGCTTCACAGTTGTGGTATATCGTTGTGTTAACAGTGCGCGTGTGACGCGAACATCCATTCTTATTCAAGAGCTTACACGACCACCGTTGATAAGGCTGGAAAGTACAATGCGTGTTGTATAAAATACAGCGCGGCCAGGTCGATGATAAAGTTGATCGGTGGCCGACGCTCTGTTCTCTGGTACCACTGCCAGTGTACATTGCTGTAATCTGACTTCCCGCTTATCGGCCACAATTTCGGCCGAATAAGCAGTCTCATCTTAGACAAACCGACTGCTGGCCACGTGACGACGACGTTACTTCCACTCTTCCCCCGTTATTAGTTGCCCACGCGTCCACACCGTGTCGCTTTACATGTCACTCCCCAGATGTCCCCAGAACTACATGTCCTCAGTCTATACCGACGAATGATTTTCAGTGGGTGAAAAGAAAAACTCCACCATATATATCTCTGCGGCGGTGCGTTCTCTCTGACAGTCGAGTTTCCATGGCAACATACCATCATTCTCCTTTCTTTTTTCGACTAACTCGATCCCTATAGAAAGAGAGAGAGAGAGAACGAAAGAAAGAGAAGGTTCAGCTTAACTGCGCCGTTTAAGGTGCACCAACGCCACTGGCTGTTTCCGGAAAGACAAAGCTTCTTTCCTCGATGTCCGGTTGCGCCAACAGCCCCGCACACTTCGCGGCCACCCAGAGCACGCCAATCAGCTGGAAAAGTCATAAAATGGAGCGCCTGCTACGATATACGGGAATCGCACTGTCTCTAGTTTTTAAGCGAATATCTTGCATCGCCCTCAAAGCCGTACGTAAAGATTAAAGAGTATATACAGGCGCGGGTCTGACGATGGGGAAACGGCAGGGGTGAAAGACCAGAGGTCCTTACCCTCGCCATGTTACGATCATTCGCCAAGCGATCGTACTTCCTTTTATCACTATTCCGGGTTTTCCACGTGCTTTAGCCTGTCATAACAAGGAGCAATAGCGGTTAGTGCGCTGAACAACTCTCTACTGGTTCTTCGTACTTATACACACTCAGCTTAAACGAACAGACCACCCAAACTTGAGTCAGGAAAAGTTCCATTCGGCGTCCTCCGCCCTTCCGCGTGGAGGCACTCTTTTGTGCGCTGTGACACGACCGTGCACGGGGTCCCTTTATGTTTCCGGAACGCGGCCCTTCGGTCGAGTAACTGCGTCTCGGACCATAATCTATGTCGCTATCTTTCACCATGGCGCTCCTGTACTTGATTTTCTATTGAGAGAGTGAGCAATTGTTTCTGCACAACATTAGTTATGACGCACAAGAAAGCCAATGAAATATAGGGGATGTAATTTGTCATGTAACTTCGAAGGAAGGGAACGAAAAGATAGCCGCTTGCAGTGACCGAGCCTGCGACCTTCGAAGAACGCACTTGATGCTGTACCAACTGAACTACAGCCATGGTCATCTCTTAATGGAGTGTCCATTGGCCTTTAAAAATTTTTTTAATTCCCCTTCTAGTTCCTGCAGTAACTTGATATGTGCGGTTTCACGTCGCAATGCGAAGATATGAATATCAGGGACGCCGTGTAGTGGAGGGGTCTGGCAACTTCGACCACCTGGGGACGTGAACCCAAATGTGAGCACACGGGCCCACAGCATTTCCGCGTAGAAAAAAAAAATCAGCCACCGCAGCCGGGATTCAATCACTCGACCTGCGGGTCAGGAGCCGAGTACTTTATCCACTAGACTACTACGGTGGGGTCCTGCAGTAACTTACTGCTGGTCGATGCGCGAAGATTTAACTGTTTATTACGATACCAGCTCGATCGGTATCTGGGTCTCTCCACCATTGTGAGTCGAGGTGTGTGAGTGTTATGTGTTTCTTTGCATATACACCTGTCGAAAAAAAAAAACCTTTTTTCTTTATGTTTCGGCCGTAGAACCGGCCTTCGTCCAAATAACTTGGTTATTCTGACGAAGGGTGTTCCCACAGCCGGGACATTGTGTTTTTCGACGTGTGTCTTCTATTTATTCATATTTTGTTTGCTGCCAGTGTCCAAGAAGTTCTTCCCTGAAATTAAACGTAACACACTGTGATAGCATGCGCAACTGCTTTCATAAAGTGACCCAATGTATCTCAATGTGTACAACGCCCATGGGCCGTGCACGAATGTGCGATTCTGAACAGCCTAGCAACAAGTGCTTACGCGAAACGTACACATCCTGCATGACCAATCTTCATAGCTCATACGGCGACTGCATCGTGCTTGGAGTGTGCAGATTGTAGCTGTTTGTTGGTGCCGACACCATACGTGCTCTGTTTTTTTTTGTTTGTTTGTTTCTTTTCTTGGCCTCGGCGATGATATTGGAGCTGAACACAACGGTTGGAAAAGAAGCGAGACATGCCCGCATCACCGTAAAGGCTGCAAGCGGCGGCCATTTTTCGCTTGCCCACTTTCCCGTCCTACTCCAGTAACTTTGGCTGATTTCCCGAGGGATTTTTCGGCATCTTAGTTCCTCATGCTTTATTCATTGCTTTGCGTATTCTTATTGTCCGCCCTTTCGCTTTTGCGCGCGTGGCAGTTCTGAGCATCGGCCTCTACAACACATCACTATGAATTTAAGTAGTAACGTAAAAACACTCAGTTCTTTCTCGCCACTTTAATGACGAGAAAAAAATGCTGCACTAGGTCAGTGGCGCGAATCACTCGAAATTTTTTTATGTATTGTGATCTATTGTATCTCCTACTCTACGACGCTAAGCTGTGTTTTGATTTATTTATCTATTTATTTATTTTTATCGTATTACACGTGGCACCTTATGTCCGGTATTTCTTGTCTGGCGCCCTAAAATAACGTATCCTCAACCACGAAAGACGAATAAGACTGCACATCTTAGCACCTTCTGTGGCATTTTGTGTGACTGTGCTGGTGGCGTACAAGGAACGTTTTTTTTTTTCAACAAAAACTTCAGTTGTGAGTACAGCGCATGTCCTGTCGTCATCTTGTCTTTTGCGTTCGTCCCAGCGCTGCCTTTTTTTAATGTGAACACAACACGAAGTTGCTGATGCCAACAGGTATAACTTTCATCAATAGGATGGCTCAGCGGGCTAGTTGTTAACTCATCTTCAGAACACGACAGCGCAAACAGATGAAAACAAAGGAAGAAAACAAACAAACAAAGTGCCGCCATATCCACGGAGTGAGTGATGATGAGTGGGCGAAGCTCTGGAGGAAAACCTGGTAAACCATGAATCTTCCGTACATTTTGCCTACTCGATTTTATTACAATGCTCCCCCTAGCGTACGTCGCCACACTAAATCGAACGATTGCCTTCCACCAATGACACGTGTCATATGTGACATCTTTCCTATTTTATAACATCTCGCATCTTTCATCATCAACTACAAGTACCGCCGTCTAGTTTATAACATATTGCATCTTTTCATCATCAGCTACAAGTCCCGCCATCTAGTGAGCACTGAAAGAACTAAACGAGATGTGGCTACATGCAGGAGACGGTGCCGCCATCTAGCGAACACTGCAAGAACTAAACGAGAGGAGGCGACATACAGGGGATGGTACCGCCATCTAGTTTACACTGCAAGAACTAAACGAGAGGTGGCTACATACAGGGGACGCACAGCCCACGCCTTAAGGAGCTTCGCCCCTAAAAAAGCCTTGCCGTCGTCACGTTATAGCGAAGTGACACTGTAGACTGTTATTAGCAATAAAGCCTCATCACGATCGTATTTCTCAACAGTGATTTATTCCCTTCTGCAGTTTGTGGGAAGGAGCGAATCAGGAAGGGGAAATTTGATGCAGATCACCACCGATCTCGATCAGACGTGACCGTATTACGTGACCGGTCAGACGTGACCGATATTAGTTTCATGCTGCAAGATTCTGGCTAAACACTGCAGCCCTAGAGTAGACAACAAACAGCTCAGAAGGCACCACTGACTGCGTTCCTCAATCAACAATGTTTGGTTCTAAACACCTTGTCTGACGTGAAACCATATAATTTTACTCGCACGATACTACCCGTTCTTGTTACCAACTTGTGCCCTATATGTTCCTTATTTGGTAGAGATTTTGCAAATTAAGAGAATTACCTGCGATGCTCAACTTAGGACGACGAAGTTCTTTACATACGTCCAAAGTATATTTCCTCAGTCTTATCGTACCTTGCCGGAAATTTTGACCAGCATACTAGAGAACACACAATATACCAGAAAACAAGAAAACAGAAGCGCTGTTTTTGTTTCCTTGATCTCTTATTTTTCATCTGTGTTTGCAGGCCTTACTTTTTATGGTGAGGTACACCCTTGCTAAGGAGTGTCTCACGCTTTCGTGTTTACTATATGGCGTGTCAGTAAAAAAAAACACGACTGCTATTCCCAATGTTCCATCCATCAATCCGACGGTCCGTCCGTCCGTCCGTCCGTCCGTCTGTCTGTCTGTCTGTCTGTCTGTCTGTCTGTCTGTCTGTCTGTCTGTCCGTCCGTCCGTCCGTCCGTTCGTCCGTCCGTCCGTCCGTCCGTCCGTCCGTCCGTCCGTCCGTCTGCTGTCTGTGTGCGTATGATAAGAAAACAGCCACCATCGCCCCCAAGCTCCAGGCACATACATTTATTTAAAATATGAGAAAAACTTGACTCTGCACCTTGATGTATTACAAAAGAAACTGCGAATATGGCGAGAAGTAATTCTAGCCCATACCGAGTCACAGCTCATGCACAGCCTGCATTGGGAACATTGGTCGATATCACTAATGTGGACGAGTGCTTTCTCGTTAACGAGAAATGTTATCTGCGGCAACAAGGAAGCTTTTTCTTTTTGCTTTCCTAGCATTCCATTTGGATTATTCGGCGTAGCCCAACTGTTGCATACTGCTCGTCCTTCTCATGCACAACATTGTATGGGCGCTGAAGGTTGATTTGATTGATATGTGGGGTTTAACATCCCAAAGCCACCATATGATTATGAGAGACGCCGTATATAATGGAGGACTCCGGAAATTTAGACCACCTGTGGCTTTTTAACGTGCGCCCAAATGTGAGCACACGGGCCTACAGCATTCCCGCCTCCATCGAAAATGCAGCCCCCACAGCCGGGATGTGATCCCACGACCTGCGGGTCAGAAGCCGTGTACCTTAGCCAATAAACCAACGCGGTGGGGCTGGGCGTTGAAGGTACAATACTGCAATAGCTTCTATTAAACCGCACCCTTTGTTGTCTTCTTTTCAAGTGAAAGCAAGGTTGATAGACGAAACCTGCGTTTGGCAAACGTACGCTGCATATAACACGACTGCACATTCAGGATCTGGCTGTCATAGTTACGTTTCCGTCCAATACACATACAATATATTAAATGTGTAGAAATGTGAAAGTCATCCTGGCGCACCCGCTAGAAAATTCACCATCACTTATGTGATTCTTGTGATTCCTAAACGAGAAAAGAAGATAAAAGTGAGCCCCGTAACGGTCTGCATCAGAGTGCGACACCCTCAACAGTAGCTCACAAGGGATGGGGGTAAGGAGGGATTAAAAGGATAGGCTTAAAGGTATAGAGATAGAGGGGGGGGAAGGAAAGAGCATGGCGCAGGACCAACGACACACTGAAGCAAGGAGAAGATTTGAAAGATGGACACGGTCGCAGGAGTCAGAGGACGGGGCACCACTCAGCGAGAGCTCTTGTTGGCGGCAGGAGATGGCGTAGGGCGAGCCAGTCGGCCAGAGCTGCGCTGTCGTCGGAGATCGCGGGGGCAAAACCGCTCAGCATGAAATCCGGAAAGTGAGTCCGATTCACTGTCACATTTTGAATTAATGTGCGTGACATCAAGTATCATACGCCAGTAGTATTCAGCACCAGAGTGCACCTCCGCGACGTAATTTTTTTTCTATGGCACCCAGTTTTCAGCGTTCGAAAACGTCAGAACCGAACCTCTCTTACGTCATACCTTGAAAGGGGTCCTGAAACTTACAGGACAATAAATGATGATGATGAAGATGTTCGCTACTGTCCAGCATAAAAAAGTAAAAAAACGGCAAAATAAATGAAAAAAAAATGAAGGCCTAGAGAGGTGCGCCTCATGCATAAATATAACACTGTTTGACGATCTTTTACGTACCATAATTGTCAAAAGGTTGGGTACGCAACAGCGCACACACAAATCGTGGCCACCTTGAATAGCTTTGCTGTTAATAAATAAATAAATAAATAAATAAATAAATTACATTAATATTTTTTATTAAATAAACAAATAGGAGGTATTGAAGTTATCAGATGCTCAGAAGCATCGTTCCCGAATTCAGTTCAGTAAATACTAAGTCCATCGTACCTATCGGAAAATCAGTATGCTTGATACCTCGGCGCACTAAGGGATGGACACCAAGCGCTCTCTAGCTAGACTTCTACGCTTCCGAAAATTCGTTCCCCACGGTCACACATCACGTGTTTCCTAAGTACACATGTCGCTCTAACACGACAGTCACGCGCGCCTAGAGCTTTAGAGCGATATCGGGGTTCTTTCTCGCTCAACAAACGACCCTCTTTGCAATGGGTCTCGCTCAATGCCATATACTGTGATATCGGTATCTGCTGTACTTCTATTCCAACCCTCCTCCTAATACACTGCGCACAAAAAGAAATAAACGAATTCAATAGGACACTGGACTTCGGGGTGTTGCAGGTGGGTTCACTTCTACGACAGCTCATTTGTGGGGCCCCCAAGTCTTGCTTCTTATAGTGATCGCTCACTGCAGTCCCACCACGTGAAAGCAACAAACAAACAAACAAATAAATAAAATGTGTTATACACAAAAATACAATGGGGTGATAAAGGAAACAGCAAGAGAACGAAGTGTAGCGTACAAGTGGAGGCCGTGTCGTTTATTTCTCCCGGCGTTCCTCTCCCGCGACGATCGAGACTCCCCGATCACCAGAGAGGAAATGCTGCGGCCGGTTTACTTATGCATAACGTACGCCGGCTTGCGGGGCGAGGATCCGCGCGAAAAGTAGCACTCCAAACTCTCTCGGGAGCAAAAGGCTCTCTCAAATCGTCATCGACACCTCGGGGAGAAGCGGCCCTACGTGACCCGCCAGCTGGAGGCGTGCGGCGAACCTCTCGAATAGTTTTTTTTTGTGTTTCTGGTTTTTCTCCCGAGCAAGCAATCGGTCGGGTTCCAGCCGTGCCATTTATTCACAGACAGCTTTATCCGGTGTTCGCAGAACGCTCCACCACCTACCTACCTCTTGGTATGTTATGCCACCAGATATTTCCGAGCGTATATACGTATTTTTTTTCTTTCTCGCCTGTACACCGACGCGATACATACAGGAAATCCCGAGCTAGAATCCGAGTACTGGTTAGGCGGGAGTTTCGGTGTGCAAGGCGCTTTCACTGCAATACGCAGCGTAAATTCGTTGAAGGTGGCTGTGAAAGCGATAGCTGAAACTGAGAGTATACAGGAGAGCACGATCAGTGACACCGGTGACTCAAACGTAGCAAAAATAGCATTTCTTTATGTATTCTTCTGAGGGGGTTATGTCATGTGGTCTTCTCGTTGTCCGTGTCCTTTCTCGGTATAAACTACAGACGTAATCAGAGTCACCCAATTTCTTATACTTAGTTAATGAGGTCATTTTTAGGAAGGGGGATCACTATTTTCAATGGTTCCAGGTAATACGAGAACTTTTCTGTGCGGTTCATAGCCAAGCCCCTAAACAGCATTCCATCAGGGTATACACCCGCTACGAGAATTGCGTGTCCCTTGTAGTGCCTCCGCCAGCCGCAGGTACGTCAAGAAATTCCGGGTATCAAAAAGAAAAGCAACCACTCCAGAGTTGCATTGAACCAAGCAACACTGCTATTAGTATATGAGTTGTACTTGGACCGAATGCAGATATACACTGATGGGTCGGTCTCGTCCAGCACCTCATCAGGTGCCGCTGTAATTCCGGCTGCAGGAATGAAAATCAAATTTAATTTGTCGCATACGACTACGTCTACGGCATCAGAGCTTGCTGCTATAAGAGCCGCTTTACAATATCTCGTTCAGGAGCGTCCAAGAAAATGGGTCATATTCTGTCATTCGAAGTCAGCACTTAAGAGTTTGCAGATTTCCATGCGTAGGAGGAATCATGAACAATTGGTACATAAAATAAGACATTGCCACTATCAAGCTCTAGCACGAGGGCATGATACTATATATCAATGGTTGCCTGGACGTATCGGTGTTACTGGAAATCAATTAGCCGATGATGCAGCCCGTTCAGCCCGTGAAGGAACACGTGTGGTCCCGATTCCTCTATCAAGGACTGATGCAGCAAGACAACTTTACTTGCTGGCTCGAGATCTTACACGCACGTTCTGGTCGTCTACCAGCTTCCAAAGGTGTCACTTATATGAACTGAATCCTTCGCTCAAGTTACAGCTACCATCACAACTTTCCCGCTCCGATGCGACACCGTTATGCCGCCTTTGGTTGGGTGTTGCATTCACAAAGGTGTACTTCTTTCACATTGGTATGACAGACAGCTCTACATGCGACTCCTGCGGAGCTGAAGAGACCATTGAACCGGTCCCGTGCAGTTGCGATTGCTACGACACGAAGCAATGCCAGCTCCGGATGGTTTTGAAGCAACTTGACTCTAGACGATTCTCTGTGCAGAAAACTCTGGGACCTTGGGCGTCTTCCTCAATTGCGGAGAAAGCGACTAAAGCACTCCTACTTTACTTGAAGACAACAAACCTGAGCGACCGCCTGTAGACTGTGTGTGCTCCCCGAGTGTGCTCGTGATTGTGTGTACCTTCTTATCTCTCCACAGCCTCTTTTCTGCCCTTCATCCCTTCCCCAGTGCAGAGTAGCAAACCGGATGTGCGTCTGATTAACCTCTTTGCCTTTCCTTGCATCTTGATCTCTTTCTTCTACGAGTTGTAGGTGAATATTCGGGTATTGTGCCGCGGAGAGTCAAGAATCCACAGAATTGAATATCGCGCCCTAGGCTGTCAGCATGCTCCTTATGACCTATTTTTTGTCGTCGTTGCTAATGCCGAATTTCGCACTTACGAGTTGCTGTAGAAAGCGACTAAAGTACTCACCAAAATATATATATATATATATATATATATATATATATATATATATATATATATATATATATATATATATATATATATATATATATATAAGATTTTTGGAACAAAACTTTATTAGCGCTATGTTCGACACCTCTAAGAGTCGACCAGTAGTCGGCACCTTTTTAGGGCACCAACACTTCCTTAGATTGGTTCAATGAAAAGAAAAGCGCAACTATGAGAATCTAGTCAATCACTCATCAGCTGGCACTCAACATTTGCTATGCGCATAAACTGCGAAACACAATGTTCTCTTTTTTTTTCGCATCGCGAAAAAACGCCTGTTCGCAATTTTTTTTTCATCAAACTATTTATCTATACCGGCAGCCGGCGTCCCGTTTACGAACGAGGCTCGTTGCGATTGGCCGTATAAACTACTGCTCCTCAACTGTCAAAAGCCATATGCTGGAATGTCGTAACACTCGTGCATACAAAGAAGCTTACGCAACAGTATTTATATGGCTGCGTTGAAATTCTAAAACCTACTTTGAGGGCTAACATCTAGTGCCGCTTTATGCTGCAATTGCAATGAACTGATGCACCTCCATGGAGCGGAGCTTTGCCGGCTAGGTCGAAATTTAATTGAACTGAAACTCCGGATGACTGCTCTACTTTCCATCCAGCTCTCTGTACGGCTGCCACTGAAACAACGCCAATCTAAATGAACAACGTCACAAAGCTTTGAATCCCGGCAATGCGCTCACCCTTTCAGCTTTAACTACTCTCATAACAAACCGAAACACCTAGCTGCATTCGCAAAAAAAAAAAATTCATGAGAGCGTATTTATCACTGTCCACTGTATGATCAGCGCTTCCATTCAAAGGTACACAACGGGATCTCTCACTCGAAAAAAAATAGTAAAGTAACTACACCACGTCTTCACGGGTAATAGAGGGTCGTTATTGCGTCGTTTGCATTCATAAGAGTCCGGCGTAATTAAGTCGGCAGCGTCAGTTTTGTGACCCCCCGGTGCGCTGGCTGTCCGCAAGACGCCTCGTTATTGAGTTGGAGGCGGTGCATATAATGCGACCCGTGCCGCCGTCTCTGCTTCCGTGTCTCCTGCTGTCACGGTCAATGTGCACAGGACGCCTGGGCTGTAGTAAATGTGTGCATCGTCCCGGTAGTCTGTACAGCTCGTAACAGCGCGCAGACTTCAAGTGTGGCTAAGTTTAAAAAAAATATTCCTGGTTGGTCTGGTTTGTAGCCTAATAATTTAAAAAAAAGTTAAAAAAGAACGCATGTTGTACTAACAGCGCAAGGTTGCAAACATCAACGGAGCTATAGTGTTGGACCTAGTTAAGTTTTACAAGTAATGCCAATCTTTTGCTAGAAATATCAAGTTTTGCCAACTGCGGCTACAGACTTGGCTTGACGTGTCATGTGACCATCAGCCACGTGATGTTATTTAAGTCACTTGAATAGCTGATGCATGGCTTTCGGCGGAAACATATTACGTCATTAGCTGTCATGGGGTGTAAAGGGGAACATGTCACGTTAGTTGCTATTTCGCTATGTCGTGTGGTTTTAGTCACGTGACCAAACTGAACGTGATATTAAGTCACGTGGATGCGTGACGCCACGGGATATGATTTCGCGTGAATTGTTATCACGAGAAGTTACGTGATTTTGTTATGCTCTTGTCTAGTGGTTACGTGACGTTAAGCGATTTCGTTTCCGTTACTGATGGTTAGGTGGCTCCGTGTGATATCAGTCGCGTGGCAGACTCGCTCATCATTGCATTCCACGCCGGACAAATTGGCGCACGTTTCAAGTTCTGGTGACGAAGCAGAATTCGAAAGGGACGAAGCGAGGCTCGCACCGGTACATGGTGATGATGACACCTGCTCGCACTATCCGGCGCCGAGAAAAGCCTAAAGAGCTTCTCTCTTAATTGAATCCGGAACAATGGCGCTAAAGAAGCGCGTTTTGTTCACTTGGTGTGGGCATGTCCAAGTAAGAATGATGGCTAGATACTGCAGAAACCTGGGAGACCCTTGCTCCGCAGCCCACACCCCAACATCCAGCAAGACGTCGTCAGTCAAGCTCTTGCTGCTGCCCTTTGTCAAGGGATTCCAGCCGACGGGTGATGCCTGACGTCATTGGCTGTTTTTTTTTATGAAGTTTTGTCTACGTCTCTCAAAGCGCCAGTCAAGTGCACTTCTTATGAAGTAAATAAAGTTGTTTCTTTCTCTCTTCTTACAAAGTAAACTTGTTGGCCAATCAATTGCACATCTTCATCCAGCGCAGAAAAAACGAAGACCGTGGCATCAACACTTTTTTTTAACTACACGTACGGTGTGTTGTTTGTACATTTGTCTTGTTTTCGTTTCTTGTTTCTTCGTTGTTCTCAAGATGCGCTCTGCTCTCCACTTTTTTTTCAAGTTTGAAAAACTGCAAGCATGTGAAAGCTCGAGGATTCGACGGGTCGATATCAGTCAGTAAATGCTCTACCGTAATTTCGGATATGTTGTAACAAGCAAATTAATTCAGCCAGCGGAATTACTTTGCTCAAACGGTGAGCTAAACATTAACCGTGACGATATAGTACTCATTAGCAGCGTGATAATCTTTTTTGTTAGAGCATAGCTTATCTTTTCGCTAAATACTGATTGAGGCGATCGAGCATAACGCTGAAGCTTTCAACTAATGAATGCGGACGGCTACGCGACACCTCACAACTCATCGCAGTTGTGAGGTCGTGACGACTAATTTGTCTTCAATGAGCATAAATGCAATGTTGTGGATATTTCTGACAAACGTCGTCGCCTCCTTTCTATAAAAATCTAATTATGACTGTTATGAAATGTTATAAATTAATTATAAGAAAGTATTACAACAACAGAAAACACGCCAATAAAATCAATACTAGAAAATTGGAGGCTAGAAGAAAGTGAAGCTGTCGAAGCAATAACTTTTGGAAAGATATAGTTTTAGAAGTAACATAGAATTAAGTTGACGCCAAAAAATGCTTTTGTCGAATTTAGAAGACTTATGAACAACCTAATAAGAGATAAGATGAGCGAAAAATATAACGACGAAAATGAGCGGGGGGGGGGGGGGCATGTAATTACACTTTTGTCTGATTTTCTACGCTTATTTCCCTGCAAGTTTGAACGAGCACGCTCAAGTACGCACGCTTCTACTACAGAAAACATTAATTGTATATGTTTATGCAACCATAGAGTTTTCTAATATTACGATAGAGAAAACTCCGGCGCTAGTGTCTATGGGAGGTGCAACGCACAGCGATTCAGCGAGTATAGGAAAGAGATACACGGATTTGTCGAGAACCCCAGATTTCGGTATGGGTGATCGGTGCCCCTGAACGAATGATTGCATAGAGATTTGTCTGAACTTCGTTGATTCAGCTCCGTTTGGTTCAGTGTGACGTGCATGTACTTTGTCACACGACAATGTTCCGTGAATGATCAGTTGTTTCACTTCACCGCCTCAACTTGACCTCTTTGGGCTCACCAATTGAAATCGGCTCACTAAGTTCTCGACCGTCTATTCTTTAACCAGAACTATCGCCAAAACACAGCAATAAACAAAGTCACAAGTGCATCAGAAGCATCAAGCACAAAAAACTGTGCAAATCCATGTACTACCCATAATTTCCATGGCGGCTGAACGATCGCAGCGCCAGAGTTCATGAATATTGTAAAAAGCTTTACGTACACAACAGCCATATGCTACCTGGAATAGTTCAAGCCGCACGACGGCTGGCATCACACAGATGTCGACTGCACTTACTTGTCCGGAATTGTTTCAAAGCATTTCCTCTATTCGAACGTCTTCACGGCAACAACACTCATCGCTTCGGCACGGATAGACGCTACAGCATCGATCTCTCCACTTGAAGCCGTCCTGCACGGATTTAAGTGGGACGGCGTTTAGTCGGAAGGGACGCGGCCGGGGGCACAGACAGTGCGGGCAGCCCGTCTAAACGCCGCGGATATTTCGGCGAACGTTGGAGAAAACAGCGGAGCGTGGGGAAGGAAGCTCGCGCCCGGTGCTCAACGCAGCCAATTTGCATGGCCGCGCATTGAACGCGAGGCTCGCATGAAAGACGAGAACCTGGAAGCTGCCGTCCGGTCGCTATGGGCGACGCGGGAGGGTACCGGCGACGCGCGGCAACCCGCTCTTCCTCCCGCGCTGTTTACGGGGAGGGTCTCGAACGAAACCTCATCTATCGTTTCGTGATAAAATAGACAGGAAAGAGGAAGCTTGCGTATTGAAGTCCCAGCGCTTATGAGTCGAACTCGCGTCGACGCTTTCAATAGCGCAGTTTACGGTAGAGAAAAAAAGAAATACCCCGAGCGACAGCATGAATGTTGATCTCAACCGTAAACAAAAATAAAGCACTGAATATTCGCAGAGTGCGCCGTGTGGAAATACTTCGTTCTTTAGTAATTACTACAGTAATTAGAGAGCAGCTTCTACATGGCAGTATGCGTAGATGGGATCTATACATGGTGTTCCTGTTTTCAAGCATCGGTAGGCGGTGTCGTTTGACCACGTGCGAAAACCATTCACTTTCTTCCCCCTTTTTTCGGCCCACGCACCCAGATCCTAAACAGAATAAATGGTAGAGAAGAAAAGGAAGGGGGGGGGGGTCAAAATGATAGCCGGTTTGCTACCCTACACGTGGAAACTGGATGGGAAGATCGAAAGAGGATGAGAGAGGCAAACAGATGGCACAACACACGGCACGTGTATAAGCACCTAGTCAAAAAATGACGAAGACATCACCCTGCCCAGCAACTAAAGCAGCTAGCACAAAACAAATAGATATGCAGTCTATGTGTGCAAGTTAAACATCTTCTAACGCCCTTAGTTTTCTATCTTAACATTATTACCAACGTCACTCACGTTTCACGTCTAGTTACCTCTGAGATCACCAAGAGTCAAATAGACAATTACTATAAATTTTTGCGGAGCTCTATAACCAATATAGCTGCTATAATTTTCAAATCACGCATAATCCTGAAAGCAACTATAGTAACCCCCAGACACAACGACATAGCTTGATGTCTCATTATCATGTTCATGTGTTAAAGATCAAATTCATCTGTTCAGCTGGCCTCGCTGATTACGTAAGTCATTCGCTCAAGCTACGGACGAGTGTGTCTGTATCAGATATACCACACAGATAAACCCACTGAAGGTGCGCCGTAGCTCAGCTATCACAGCATCGGACGCGTAATTCGAAGGTTGCAGGTTCGTTCTCTGTCAACGGCAAGTTTTCGTTAACTTCTCTTTCGTCACATTTACATAATTACTAAAAATAACAACCGCTATAGTTTCCTTTAGAGTCCATAATGGAATAATTGAAAGAGCAAACCAACGGGTTCTGATTTTGATCAACCCTGCTGCCTTTATAGTATTTTCTATCAGTTATCTTTATTATTGTTTGTAACATAAGAAAAAGACTCGCCACACATCCGCGATGACTAACGTTGTTATTGACATTATTGAGACGAAAGAATATTTTATCCGGTATGCACATATGAGAAACACGGCTAGGCATTAACACGGCTATGCATATCGTATGTGGCAACTCGCTGATTACTTCGCTTGTACCTGTTATCATACTTCGTATAGGGGTGCTTTTGAATCCGTAAATATCATCCGTGTAATATGCAGCCGCTTTCGTAGTATATATAAGTGCAAAGGTCTTCAGTGGCACACAACTCAGATGATGCACATGTCAAGACTAAATGAGATGTACATTGCTGCAGAGGGCATGAATATTTCGCACGATGAGCGAATTTGAGTTGCATATCTCTGTGTATGAATGCGGTTTATTTAATGTGTCATAATAGTGTTTTTATCTTGGCAGGCACTCACTTAATCGTGAAGGAAGGATGGAAAGCGAAAGAGAGGAGCAGTAGGGATGTTAACCAGTCTGGGGTAACTCGTGTGCTACCCTGCACAGGAAGAAAGAATGGGGAGGGGGGGGGGGGGGTGAAAGAAGAGTAAAGAACGAGAGGCAGAGCACACACACACATAACGTCACCGCGCAAAGCGCCAGTCTTGTGCGGTGTACGGCATCATTAAGAGTGACCATATAGTTGTGCTTCCCTAAAGGACGTTCTTCTATTTTTCTCTTTTAAGTCATTCTGCGTTATATTTGGGACACCCTGTATAATGCAAAACGATCATATTGGTCGCTGCTTAAGACCTTTTCAGATTTCTTATACTGATTTTAGAGATACATGCATGATTTTTTGTGGTGTCAGTATTCAGGGTGATATGTTCCGTGGCGTGATTTGCGACTTCTGGGCAGGAATACTCGGAGGCACATACGTATGTATATGCTTCCGACGGCTGGACCAAAGCTAAATGTGACACTGCTTTTTGTAACATTCCTTAAAAAGTGATCTTTTATACTATCATTCGCACGTCGAGCTGAATCCGAAGTTTCTCTTCCAAAGACTTAGACTTCAAAAGACATAATAATAATGATAATAATAACTATGGGGCTTAACCTTTCAAAACCACCGAATCATTATGAGAGACGCCGTAGACGTCTTCCGACATTTTAAACCATCTGGAGTTCTTTAACGTGCGCCTAAATTGAAATACACGGGCCTCAAACATTTTGAGCCTCCATCGGAAATACGGCCGTCGCGGCTGGGATCCGCGATCCGCAGGTACTTTAGAAGGCAGGCATTCTGCTTCTCCTGAGCGAGACAGCTCCTATGGAGGACCGAGATATATTCGGACACCGTTTGCTGCGTGCCTTATCAAGTTTTCTCTTGCTTGTGAAATAAATATTATGCAAGATCGGAATGCATTATTGCACAGAAATGTTGGAGGAAAGAATACGAACCACGGTCTAACACAGGGGTACGAAACATACAAGCACACGCGCCAAGCCTGTATAGAGAGAGATTTGACAAAACATTGACTTCAGTAGCAACCTACGCAGTGATGTTCCATGCAGGGAATTTTTCCTTTTTCGGGGATTTTCGCCTGTCATTTTCAGCCAAATTAATAAAGGGAATCATCGTGATATTGCAGGGAATTTCAGGAATGGTTATATTCTTCTATGACGACGGATAATTAGCTGTTACAGTGCGCCTTGATCTGCTGTAAACAATTTTGGTGCATGCAGCATGCAAATATAGCCTTTGAGATTTTCCTGGCGTTTACGTGGAGCGGTTACTAGTACACTATTGGTGTTAGAGTTGAAGCCCACTATGTGCAATGTACTAACAGTATATGAATTATTGAAGTCATGATTTTGTTTTCTGGCAGTGAAGAAGCTCGTCATGATTTTAAAAGTCGCCAGGACGTGACACGGGTTCGATTATAATGCGTGTGAGCACGAATGAGGGTGGAAATCAGTACTGTTCCACAGGGAAACATGCGGGAAATTTCATCAACGTTTGCAGGGAAAAATCACCGAAATGGGGCATTGTCGTGTCTCTGAATGGAAATTGTTCGCCGCAGTACGGAAAATCACTGACTTCACGTTCAAAAGTCTTTTTTTTAATACGAAGCCTTTCTTTGCGTGCTGCAAGTACTTTTATCTATCTGTCTATCTATCTATCTATCTATCTATCTATCTATCTATCTATCTATCTATCTATCTATCTATCTATCTATCTATCTAGCCACCTACGTCCGGGTGCTCTCATGATCCCCCCCCCCCCTCTCGCCAACACCAAAATTAGTGAAAGGGGATAAGAGGGTTGAATATGATAACGCGATGGTCATGACATGAGTAATGTCGCAGTATCATCGAGTTCGCGGTCAAACACATTCCAAAAAAACAGCGGTACAAACCAGGAGGCGGGAATGTGCGACAGGTGACAGACATTCTATATCTACTCAGGCACGGCGAAAATATACATGGGTAACTTTAATGCGATAAGAGGGACGGATTAAGAAAAATTTTATTGATAAAATAAAAAAAACTGCAAAGTTAACGGCCCGGGCTCAGGCCACCCGGACATTTTGTGCGGTGGGGCGTAGCCTTTCCACCACTGTCCGGGCCGCACAGATGGCCGTGCAGGCCTGAGCTAGTCAGCGCGCTTAGCCAACTCTCAACGAGAATGTCCGGCCCTATATTGGGCGTCAAGAAAAAGCTGTCATATACAGCGTTGACCGGGCGAATGCAAACAATACAAGTCAGTATCCAAGCAGAAATCGAACCCTATAGCATTCTGCGTGGCATTAAAGTATTCTACCACAGAGTCACGCCAGATTTCGGAAATAATTTTAAAATAGAACCTAATGTTAGTGAAACGTTCATCATGGTTGCAGTACTGGCCATCTAATTTTATAAACATTAGCCGTCATGTCCGGTTAACATAAATTGTAGTTTGGCGCCATCCGCTTTAAGGGCTACCACCCTCGCGCACACCAGTGCAAACACCAAGCTTCCTATCAGCTTAGCCATAGCCTCCTTTATAAAGGAGGCTATGGCTTAGCACTTCTGCCAATATTCATGTTTCTGTTGCCGTCGTTATGCAACAGCAAACAGCTGCTCATATAATACATGTGCGGCTGTTTAACGTATGCATGTGTATGCGTGGATTTGTACGTACGTTTAGCGCCACTTCATAATGCCTCACTCAATAAAAAAAAAAGCAAACACGTTTGCCTCCAATCGGCATGCTTCGTATAACATCGATTCCCAAGGTATACGTGGGATCTGCCGCATTTTTTTATTGTAAACGTCACGCACTACAAACGACACTGGTAGAGCGCGAACGAACGCAAGGACAAATGAACGAACGCTCGCACACACTGGCGTTGCTGACAACAACAGTCTTTTAGCAAGTTGCGCAAGCACGGTTCACAAACACGGTATATAGCGTACCGGTACCACACCTCCTCTTTGGTCGTTGGCCTTCTGCCAGTGGAGGCGCCCAAACACCGCAACGGCTCTTTCAAAACTTACTGTACGGTTGTCTCGCCTCGTCGTTGCCTGTCAGCTTACTGTTAACGAGGTACCTGTCGTCCGGGGGTTGTACTGCCTCTGCAACTAGGGGCGGCTTAAACACGACGACTGGAAAAGAGGAGGACCACTACCGCACTGTTGATTGTTACTTCCCGCTCGTGTGTGTCCTACCTGTGCTTTTTCTGTTGTTCTTCATAAACAGCGTGATGCAAGCGTCAACCATACTGCCTCGCCTAACTCGCTAAAAGTTTTTATTTTATTTCCACCTCCAGCCGACAAAACCTGTGTTTCACACAATGGCTACGTCAACAATGCGCAGTAAAGATTATCAACAACTAAGGCATTTCTACCCATTTCATCAGCAAGATAGCGTAAATGTACTGGGCAGAGGCACATGAAAGACAAGCTATATATACATCACACCAGATGCCTGTTCGCACTGCACTTCTGGCTGGTAAAAGGTCGAAAAAATGTATTGTAGTTGTTGGTAATGTTTCCTGCGTAGTGCACACGTGGCGGCCATGTGCAAAACAGGGTTCGTTGTTGGCCGGGAGGCGGTAATAAATCTTATCGTTGTCAGTAGCATCCGTGTGCGTGTGTACTTTTCTTCATTTGTTATTGTGTTCTTTTGCGCTCAATCACTAAGAACATAGCAAACAAGCAAGCCTGCATCAGTGATCATCAAGCACAAACGACCAGGCGGTTAGAATGCTCTTTGGTTTCTCTTGTAGTCCTTCATTTTCTTCTCACGTCCGTTCAAGCACCTATTTGTTTTTTTCTGGTCCTTCGCATTCAGGCTTTATCCCGCAGCAGACTCTCGGTACTTCCCAGTTTCATACATCTCTCTTATCGAAACATAGGCACAGGAATGATACTCACACGAGGAGTGGTTGTTAAGCTACTTGGCACTTGCTAACAGCCGTGACGTGTCGTTTGTGTTCCAGTACTGCCGTGCGACAAAAATATAGACATCCGAGCGGGCAGCGACCATTTTCAATGTCATTTCTATTCTCATGTAACCGGTAAAATGGCGTCGTGAAGCCGGACTACTTTGCCATCCAAACAAGATGGCTGTTGAGCGGAATGGTTATATCTCGCTGCTGTGGTCGTCTGCCCAAAAGTAGACGCTTCCTCACGCGCTTAATCAAAATTAGGAGTAGTTAAGCGATGGACCAACATTTCGGTTAGTTTTTTTTAGCCTTTTAAGGGTGAAGCTCCTTAAGGCGTGGGCTGTGCGTCCCCTGTATGTAGCCACCTCTTCTTTAGTTTTTGCAGTGTTCACTAGATGGCGGTGCCGTCTTCTCTATGTAGCCACTTCTCGTTAAGTTTTTGCAGTGTTCACTAGATGGCGGTACTTGTAGCTGATGACGAAAAGATGCAAGATGTTATAAACTAGACGGGGGTACTTGTAGTAGATGATGAAAGATGCGAGATGTTATCGAATAGGAATGATGTCACATATGACACGTGTCATTGGTTGAAGGCAATCATTCGATTTAGTGCAGCGACATACGCTAGGGGGAGCATTGTAATAAAATCGAGTGGGCAAAGTGTACGGAGGATTCATGGTTTACCAGGTTTACCGCCGGAGCTTCGCCCACTCATCATTATTCACTTCGTGGATATTGCGGCACTTTTTGTAGACGCTAGGTGGCATGATGCCACACAAACGTCATGCGCACGCCTGCAGATTACTCGGGCTCCTGGGATAGGTGCCATCTTCTAAGCTGTCAGGGTACATTGTCTGCCATGCTGACCAGAATTATGTCACACACAACTAGCGCCAATACACCGACAAGGGCACTAAGAAACACGCCGCATGCTACTCACGCTTAACGCCGCTCCACAGTCGGGGAGGCCTGCCACGTGTTCTGCCGCGCATGCGCACGACCACTTCTTGGACGCGGTAGTTGATACCCTTGCGAACGGAACTGGGCAATTCGTTGCTCTCGTCGCCGACACTGGCGCCCGTTAGGCCTCGCCGAGACGGGGCGCCACAGAACGCGACATCGCCAGAGCCTCCTAACGACGCCGAGATGCGACCGCTCCACAGGCTCCTCGTGGTGTCGTCAGTTATGTATCCACCACGCCTATAAGGGGGTGGGAAAAACGAAAACCTTCGAGACAAGCATATACCCTCCGCAGCCAAAAATACCCATCGAAAATTCCTGCGTTGCTTTACGTCATCGCCCTCTACCCCTCGATCTCGTTTTTCTTGCGCTCTGATCATCAACATACTAATTATTTAGGCAGCTAGCACCGTACTGACGTCGAATTATGGTGCTAGCTATAAGTTAGAGGAAAGGCAGGGATGTTAACCTGTTTCGCATAACCGTTATGTTAGCCTGTGCAGGGGGAAGGGATTGGGGATGGGAAACGAATGAAGGGGTTTATTCTGGGCATGCTGGTTATTCATTCTAAAAAGCTTTGAGGTAGCTCATGCGCGACCGACGGACACGAGAAGGCACAAATAAACACCACACAGCACTGTGTGGTGTCCATACTTATGCCTTCTCATGGCTGTGTGTCGCACATGTGCTACATCAATGCTTTTCGAACGGAGGCAGGTTTGTAGCATGACGTGAAACAGGTACAGATGGGTACACTGTTAAAGGGAACACCTGCGTAAGCAGCACGTTTAGATTTCGCAATCTTACGGAATCATAGCGGCTTAAATATGCATAAGACTATTGGTGGTTGAAAGTTCCGACTCCTCTTGACGGACCATCAACTTGAATGAAGAATGTTTCTTGATCGACTTGCTTTTAGAGGGTCAGGAATATTGATGGTGTGCATTCGAATGTTCCCTTTACCAGTGGACCATACTGTACATTGTACATCAGACCAGGGGAGGTCCTATATATTTTATTGGGGGTGTGTGGCACTCACAATAAGTCAGTTGCTTCAGGGGGACGGAGAGGCTGGGGAATCATGCGCTTCGTTTTCAATATGTTTTCTCTTAGCGGACGGTGAGGGCCTCTATGCGGAAATTTTAGAGAGGCAGGTGCCACCCCATCACGCACCCTGCTGTCACCGCCTTTGCACAAGACACGAAAATGCCGGAGTATCATCGTAAATGCGAAACGTCGATATCGATAGATTAAATTACTTGAAACATGGTTGGCAGTTTTAAATATTGATATATTGCAGTAAATACTAGCTTACTTAATAAACTTAACAGCAGGCCTATAAGGCAACCTTGAGACATTAAAGATTTATTATTCAATGATGAATACGTACACCTAATGTTAGACGCTGGCGTTGAGAACAGCGCCGTCAGAGGTGAGAATAATGTTAAGTGTTGCGGTTGCTACATTTTAATGCCCGCATGAATCTTTGAAATATAGTGGCTTCCGATATCACAGGCGTCTGAAAAGTCAGTTGGCAGAAAACTATCTGTGCTCCGTGAGTATTTGTACTCGGTGGGGTGCTCTGCTAATAATAAAATCTCTTAGCACACCAGATGCCAATATCTGGTTAACCTCCTAGCCTTACTTTTTCTTTCTCTCTCTTTCTCTGTTGTTTAATGTGCCAAAACCACGACGTGCTTAAGAGTGATGACGTAGTGGAGGGCTACGGAAATCACAACCCTTCAAGACTCTTTCACAAACTCTGGCACCGCACAGTACCCAGGCCTCTTGCAACTCTCCTTCACCGAAATGCGACAGCCGCGGCTGGGATCGAACCCATGACCTTCGGTTTAGCAACCGAGAGGGCGCTCGTGATACTGACGCATTAAGCCGTGTCGAAATCTAAAACCCTGCCACGGCCGGGCTAGACAACTGTTCTTCTCCATTCATGTCACATCTTGGAGCAGTTGCTAGGCGAAAGAAAGCAGCGCCGTTAAGGCCTCACCACACGTTTGCAGCGCGTCAGCGCGTCAGCGCATGGCATGTAGGTGCCGCGCCCTCTCCCTTCGAAGATCAAGGGCAAGCGGCTACGCGAAGCTCTCTCTCTCTCTCTTTATTGGGATAGGGCACAGCGCCTAATCTACAAGCCACGCGCTGACGCGCTGCAACGCGCACGTGTGGTGAGGCCTTTCGCAAGACGCAGCGACGACTGACCGGCGTGCGTCGAGAGACTCGTCGTCGTCGAGCACGTCGCTCGACTCGAACGCCGAGTCCGCGCCACCAGCCGTGCTCGTCGGTGACGCCGGCGGAGTGCGGAGGGAGAGCACGCCGTACTTTCCCGTCTTCGACTCCACTGGGTCCAGCATGTCCACCTGCGTGCAAGGGCGTCGCATGTAAGACCCGCACCGGCTGCTTTTTACCACAGAGGGAAAACGAATCTATGCGCCTCGACTAAAGCAACCACTCTGTGTTAGAGGGGCCAAATACAGTAATTTTAGCATTTTTGTATGGATGGCCAGCATTCTAAGCACTTAACACATCCACGGTTAATACAACGTTCGATATATTCTGTGCGACTGCCCGCACTACAGTGCACAGCATACAATCAATTTGATTTGCAAAGCAGGCCAGGGTTCTGTTATTACTGCAAAGTGCAAGCCATAGTGAAAATTTGAAAACTAAAAGGAACAGTGCAATTAAGGAACGAGGCAAGGGAAACACACGAGGACTGCCAAGTGACACTTCGTTGAAAGGAACCAGTACACATACGAGAAAAACGAGAAAGGTGTGCATGAAAATTAGGTAAAACTTTTAATTATGAAAGTTACATCAGGCAGTGGATTTCACTGTCTAATAGATCCAGAGACGCACGTGTACACAGCTTCTCTTTTTTGAGTATTACGTGGGTCTCGAGTGTATCTCCAGCGCACATGTCACGTTAGCGTTCAAGGAGGAGGGTGACGCCAGCTGGAGGTGCATCAGTGCTTGGCACCATGTACGGCGGCATTGCCTACAGCACCGGTTTTCAAAGAAATAGCACGTCCTCGCAACCGATCGTTGATGCACCACCCCGCCTATCTTTCTCTCTTCCACACACACACACACACACACACACACACACACACACACACACACACACACACACACACACACACACACACACGCACGCACGCACACGCACACACACACGCGCGCGCGCATGAACAACGAGTCTCATAAACGACGCAAGTCGCACACTCGGTGCAGGACATTTAGTCTTGCTTGGAACACGTGGAAGCACTGCCCGTCCAGGAAGTGCAAACACACTTGGAGGCTGCACCTATCGTTGTGTTTATTTTACGTCGTACCGTATCGGCACCGTTTATTCCATCGAAAAAATCGCAAGCCCTGAGTAGAACACGCAGAACAGTCACTGCGAAGGTTCGAAAAGCATCCTTAGCAGGCGATACTGTGAATTATTATGCTGTATCAACAAGACCAAACTGCAATCCTTATCGATGTCATTCAGTGTTAATTTCTACAGACGCTGGGCGTACACGAGATTTTCTGCTTATCTAGGGGCATAAATCATAATACTTTCCTATATTTAATGTATAAACACATTACACATTACACGATGATAATTCACTTCGAGTGCATGCTGCTCTCTTCTTTTTGTTCATCATGTTATCTGAAAGCCCATTTTGGGCTAGTTTATCATTAACCCATGATGGAGTAAACAGCACCTAATATCGTTGCCCCCTTTGTTAGGGGCGAAGCTCCTTATGGCGTGGCTTGTGCGTACCCCGTTGTTGTGCGTAACCGCCGGTGACACATACCCGAGAGAGCGGGTATGTGCCACAGGAGATAGACGGGTATGTGCCACAGGGGAAGGAGAGAGACGATCGCGCGACTACGATCGCGATGAAAAGATGCGAAATGGAGGTACTTGAAGTGTTCCCTAGGTGGACGGACGGAAGGACGCACGGATGGATGTACAGACAGACAAGCAGACGGACAGATGGGTGGATGGACACATGAACAGCCGGACACACGATGGACAGACGCACGTCGAACGAATGGACACACGGATGGACGCACAGACGGATGCGAGAAAGAACGAACGGATGGACGAAAGCACGGACGAACTGACAGACGCTTCGTCCCACTCATCATCATTCACTCCGTGGATACGCTGTGATTTTTTTGTGTGAACAGAGTGACCCCCCATAGCTGACATCAAAGTAAAAATAGTATTTCTTGGAAAGTCCGATTCAGTCGTACAGCGGTGGCATATTAGATACGACGCAGCTTTTTGACTGGCCTATGTAGCGCACGCTGTCCCTCCGTGCGTCCGCACGAACGCGCCGCTACACGCCCCCCTCCCCACAGGTGTTGGAGCGGTGTCAAGTAGATCACGCCGCAGCTGCGCGTAGACATCACGCTCGCCGCAGCGCTCGCAGCTGCCGCCTCGTCGGTTCACCCGCAACACCTGCAGCTACTGCCGCTCGCTCCGCTACAGGGACCACCACTCGCAAATCTTCCAGCGCTCACTGCCGCACACACGTTAGCGCATTTCAACCTATGACGCCACCCATGCGCAAAGCTGCTGCTTCGCATTCCATAAAGGTTCCCTTTGGGAAGCTTGCGACAATTTTTCTCCAGAAAGCCGCTTTCCCATTCATCACAAGTCGAATCTATCATGACCCATGTGTGCTTCGCCAACCTATTCTCAGTCCCATTGTTTATTTTGAGCTTATAATAAAATCTTACCAAGCACCTAAAAACGAATTCGGGTCTCCAAAAATATTTTTGCCGTCGCTTCTAGTGCGACGAGACTTGGCTTTTTCAAAAACAATTTACCCAAGGACTGCCAAAAAAAAAGATAGATAGATAGATAGATAGATAGATAGATAGATAGATAGATAGATAGATAGATAGATAGATAGATAGATAGATAGATAGATAGATAGATAGAAAATCGAATAAATAAATAAAGAAAAAAGAAAAGAAGGAAGGAAGAAAGAAAGAAAGAAAGAAAGAAGGAAAGAAAGAAAGAAAGAAAGAAAGAAAGAAAGAAAGAAAGCGACGCTAAAGTTAGGAAAATTTTCTTGAAGCCTTGAGCTGACCTAAAAAATCTGGTGGTGTTTTCCCATCCTATGCACGTGGCCCAACAAAAAAAAAAAATACCATCGGCTGTTCCAAGAGTTCCCAGATTAGTTCGCTCAAATAGCGGCTGCCTTATGGCGGCTAGAAAGTAGGAGCGGTATCTGCGATTAATAGAGAAGGGGCCGGCTTCCAATACTACACGTAATAGAGCCATAAAGCACGAAAAAGAAAGAAAGGAAAAAAATCCGGATTAGGAGACGAAAGAAGCGCGTCAACATGGTCTAATCTTCGCATCGGCTCTCGTAATGAGTTCGTCCAGCTGAAGAAAGCTGCTTTCCTTACTTCTTTGGGCACTAAGTGGAGAGGGAGCAGGTTTGTCTGTTCCTGGTGCTTTAATTACTTTTTCATTGATTTCACACGAATGAAAGCCCCCTAAATGTACTTTCGGCCCTGTTCACTTCCTCGTGGTAGAAGCTTGGTATAGCACATGACCTGTGCCACATTTTCAGCTCAGGATGTGTACTTTCCGTCAAAATTGCTTGTGGTAATAGGCAGTTATCGATAACTCTAATAGGTCAATGCCATGGCGATTCGTTATTTTTTCATCTTATGTATCTTACTGTAACGTAATCAACTTGATATCGCAACTGAAATTTACTCGTCCTAGTTTTTTTCACTAAGTAACTGGTGCAGTTACTAACAACTTTGTAACAAACCAACAGTCTGAGTTAGCACTATAAATAGCTAACAATGAAGTGGATTTCACTAAATTTCATTTGACTACCTTCACTAGAAGAGATTAGGGCTTAATGTGGCTAGTAATAATTAGTATTTAGTTTGCAGGAAGTTTTCCAATTGAGCCCCAAGCATTTCGAGGTCCTGGAGAAATAGCTTCTACGTCACTGCGCATGTTCGAGACTCAAAGAGCGTCTGGTTGTTGTCTTGGGAACGCTATTTGTCGAATTCAGCCCGAGTCCCAAAGCCCGCCTCAAAATCTTTGCGTCAAGCAAACATGATGGCACCCACTGAAGCGACGACTCTTGTACAAGACTATAGAGTGAACTAGAATAAAGGGAATGTCAAAAACGCAGCAGTCGCTATTCGAAAACACTTGGATGCTGCTTGACAAAAAGTGAGGCCCCGCAAACGCTTTTGGGGCCCCAATTCGAAAAACTCCTCGTGAATCCGCCAATGTTTTCAGTTAGTCATTTTTTTATTCTTTTACGAGCGTAAGTTTGTCGGCCGCAGATAACATTTCTTTTGCTCTGTGATCTTAAAACAGGAATCATTTGCAAGCTGAGTGGAATCCCAAATTTAACGACAAGCAGGAAGTTCTATGAAGCGAATACGAGAGGACAGAGGAGGCAATCAGAGTATATGACAACTCGTTTCGACATCGTCATGACCGCAGAATGGCACTTTGTTCGCACAGAAAAGGGTTGGCGCCGAGCCTGTATTTCGATTACCAAAAGGCCGCAGGCATACGCATGTCAGACCACGCAACTCACACGCATAGATGTGTGTCATGAGAACGGGAATAAAATAAAAAAAATACCAATGCGCAATGAACATTGCAAATGGCACGCCGCCCGAAGGGGTGGCGGAATTGAACAGGCGTAGCAGGTGGCACACAGCCGCCTTTTAATAAAACAGTATCATTAATAACGAGCCACGTGTGACGTGCACGCCAGCTGAGCGGGTGGCGTAAGCTTAAAACGAGAGGTGGTACCTATGATTGAAGCGGAAACAAAAGACACGGCGCACAGCGGGCACGGGGCAGCACACGCCATATTTCACGAGTCCAAACAATACACGCGAACCGAGTGGCCCCAATCCGCCCTCGTAGTCCCTCGAGCGTGACGGTCGTGGAGGTTTTTCGAAACCACTCCATAACTCAACCCGGGGAATCCTATCAATTTGTGCTATTCGGTGCTTCTTCGTTTTTTTTTTTCATTGGTGATTTTCAATCATCGCTGCCAGTAAGGTCGCACCCCCCCCCCCCCCCCAACCTCCCACTCCCTCCCCAAACTTTCCCAGCGGCTTCATCGCCACTCCTGGACTGCTCGGGTCAAGCCGCAGATATGGCACGGGGTCTCTAGGGAGGGCGCCCCAGGAACGGGACGAGGCTGACAACCTTTTCAAAGAAAAACAGAGCACGGGAAATTGGGCGTAGATGCGGTGGGGAGGCTGGCGGGAATGTGCGGTCGACAAAAGCTTCTCTCTCTCTTTTTTTTGTCATTTCGTCCCTGTATTCCCCTCTGAACTTTTCAAATCCCAGCTTCTGTACCCAGACAACAATGCCTAGAGGGCTTCGTGCGTCGGTGGCCCTCACTATAAACACGAGAGTAAAGTGGCCGGCCCGGCACGCGGCCGAAAAGAGGCGAATCCGTGGCGTCGGGTGTTGATCCTAAAATGCTGTCATGGTACGAGCGGATGAAGAGAGGAGCAGCGTTGTTTGCATGATGTGTCGCTTTTTGCGGCTTTAATCCCCTTACCCCGTGAAAACATGAACGGATCGAGAAATTATGATATGAAGGGACCGGCCGTAGTAAGCTTGTGCTGGTGAGTCGCACGGGGACTAGATTGTCTGAGCTTCAGTCACGAAACCTTTCTCTGATGGCACGTTCACCAAGACGAACAGATTGCATGCGAAGGCCTTGGCCGCATTCTTCACGTTCGATAAATTGGGCGAGCAGTGCGCTAAACCCTTTCAGCGTCATGGATTCGCTGCGTGCATCACAGTCCTCATGCGCGTAGTGAAACTCGACTTATCCGTGGGCATCACTGTGAAGCTATGACTGACTGACTGACTTGACTGACTTGACTGACTGACTGACTGACTGACTGACTGACTGACTGACTGACTGACTGACTGACTGACTGACTGACTGGACTTACTGACTGACTGGCTTGACTGACTGGACTTGCTGAATGACTGACTGACTTCACTGACTGACTTGACTGACTGACTTGACTGACTGACTTGACTGACTGACTGGCTGACTGACCTGACTGACTGACTGACTTGACTGACTGACTTGACTGACTGGCTTGACTGACTGACTTGAATGACTGACTGACTTGAATGACTGACATGAATGACTGACTCTGACTGGAATGACTGACTTGAATGACTGACTTGACTGACTTGAATGACTGACTTGACTTGACTGACTGACTTGACTGACTGACTTGACTGACTGGCTTGACTGACTGACTTGAATGACTGACTGACTTGAATGACTGACATGAATGACTGACTCTGACTGGAATGACTGACTTGAATGACTGACTTGACTGACTTGAATGACTGACTTGACTTGACTGACTGACTGACTTGAATGACTGTCTTGACTGCCTTATTGAATGACTGATTTGAATGACTGACTGACTAACTTGGCTGACTGACTGACTGACTGATAGATAGATAGATAGATAGATAGATAGATAGATAGATAGATAGATAGATAGATAGCGCATTACATAAGCAGAGTTCTACGTGACGCGTTACAAGTAATTGATTACTTGTAATTAATTACACATTTTTGTGGTTGATTACTGGTTATCAGGTAGCTTTGGTTACGATGGTAAATGCATGGACATTCTCGGCGCGTTTTAGTCGTCACCGTTATGTTCCGTGTGTGTATGTAATATAAATAAAAGCCACAAAGATAAATAAAAAGAAAAGAAATACCGAAGTGCGCAACCGGGATTCGAAACTGTAACCTCAAACTCCACTGGCTGTACACAGCATGGAGGCGCTCCAGCATGTTCAGGATCACCCGTGAGCTGGTGCGCAAGCTGTTCCTACGTTATAATATGCTCCCTCCTTATAGCTTAAGCATTCGGAGCGTTCACTTTAGCAGCTCACCTTTTAACGACGAAACGAGGAAATAATCAGTGACAACCTCTTTGAAAACAACTTCCGTTCAAGCTGAACGCGTAACCTAACCCTAGTCACAGAAGACAGGGTAAGCTATCAGACATCTAAGTCCGGGGTAGAGGCCTCGTCAAAAGACATATAAGTCTGATACATGGGGTTTAACGTCCCAAAACCACCATATGATCATGAGAGACGCCGTATAGAGGAGGACTCCAAAAATTTCGACCACCTGAGGTTCTTTAACGTGCACCCAAATCTGAGCACACGGGCCTACAACATTTCAGCCTCCATCGAATAGTCTCCTTTTGCCTTACCTCGTGGACATATTTAACAATGTGAATTGTGTATGTACGTCTGAAATAAACAAAACTTAAATTGAAAATTATTTCCAGCCGGCTCGTGAGATTTAAACTTCGAATTAAACTATTCACAGCCCTCTTTCTTACTCTTCTTCTTTTTTATCTTTCCTCTCTAATATTCGCCCTTTCCTCCACCTCAAGTGTAGGGTAGCCAACCGAGTCAAAACTTGGCTAACCTGCCAGCCTTTCCTCTACATTTATTTCTCTCTCTCCTCTCCACCACGCAGGCCACGGGGTCGTAGTTTGAATACTGTGATATTGTGTTACGGCAATACAATATAGCTGGAAAGTAACGCGAAAGTAATCTATTAATTTTTTATAACTACCTAGCTAACTTTTTTGTTTTTGTGATCAACCACGATAATAAATTACATTTTCAACGAAGCAACCACGATTGTAATTAGTTACGTTTTTTTTATAACGAGCACAAGTCTAGTCGCCAGTGGACACAATAGAATTTCAATGCCACAGTGTCTTCGACAGCTATACAGTGGTTGCGTGAGCGATATTTTAGACATTAGCGTAATACCAAAGAAGCGATTCACATTTTAATGATTTATAATAAGTGGAACATCGCCTAAGTGCGTGAATAGCGTAATATCAAAAAAAAAATGAAATGCGAAGCCTGAAATCTGGAGCCCCATTTCGACAAGGTCATCCTTCTTGGCGCTAAGCAAACAATACGAGAATCACCAAAGGTCACCATCCCGACAGAGATCTCTCAAAAGACGGAAAGAGGGGGCAGTTCATTGCAATAGGGGGAGGGGAGTGGCATTGGAGACACGTGCTCGCATCAATCACGCTTAATCTCTGTGACAACCCTCCCCGCAACACGGCTGTGCTACCTCGCGCCGACCCCTGCAGCGGCAGTCTGGTGGGTCTCCACTCCATTCTGTCCCCTCCGCCGGTTTCACAAGCGAGCATGCGGTGGTGCCGAACAATGCTGCGCAGTTTCGCACCAACGGCTGCGACCACCGGCGTTACCACCGCCGCTGTCATGACGGAACACTTTAGTTGGGCGCTGCACTACCGAGCTTGGAAATGGAGCCAACGTTGTATTTCGAGCTGACCGTGACAGCCTCACAGGTGGCGAAGTCTCCTTGATTTTTTTTTTAGTTTTAAGCAGCTGGGAAACCATGGTCTTTTCCATAAAAAAAGAAAAGAAAGAAAAACAGAGGTAGCGTGTGTTGCAACTCGTCGTAATATAATATTGTAGGTATCTATCATGCACTTGTTCCGCATCTCTACGTTACTATAATCATCATCACCACCCATTTGCCTGTCATCCTCGTCTTCGGGTGTATTCTCTTCATCATCGGGTCCATGGCGGTTGTCCGCCTCTGAATTCACGGCCAAATAGACGTCGTTCCAGCCGAGGCGTCATAACATTTGCTTTCGAGTAAGCAGAACACTCAAAACCGCGCCCCGATTCTGACGGTGTTCAATCATACATAGAATATCCAAGATTCTACAAATTATGTTTTTCATTTTGTCTCCATATAGTTAAGCGTTCTACATACTCAGAGAAGTACGCACTCAGTTTGAAAGCGTTCGTGTCCTCTTTACGCACCGGCTACGACCACATTCGACTCAAAACACGATAGTCATAATGATACGTTACGTGTCACACGTCGTAACAGGCAATGAAAGAACAAAAACAAGCAGCCATGCGGTTAGTCTTGTAGAGATTAGCGTTGTTAATGTCAAACGAACCAGTCATCTTCCTTCTGTATCAGTGCCGCTGTAGCAGCATTCAAGATCACCCAAGTTTCGCGAGTCTTTCAGCAAACCAGAGTTGCGGTGTCTAGTTGGCGTGTAAACGGATGCCAGTACGAACCGTTAAGGGAGCCTCCTGCAAGTCTGTACGTCCAACCTAGATTCCCAGTCTCCTCTTGAATTGTAGATATAATATACCTATAGGCTCAGTATGCAATTTATCTGTTGTTTCGTGGCTGTCAGACGGTCGAAGAGACTTCTTTTTTGTTCCGCTTATGCTGCGGACATTCTGTTTATAAAGGAATCTGCCAAAGTGAGCTTACAACGATATTTCTTTTCTGCTTGTCTCTTTCAAGAGCATAGGACCGACCACATCAGTTTTAAATCTGCTCCGTTCCCGCTGTGTACAGCCCAGCGTTGCGGGCAGTGCACGCAACTCTGGAGCGCACGCCGAAGCGATCTACTCTAGGCGCCCCATCGGACTTATGCACCACGGAAGTGAACCGGAAAAAGAGGAGGGGTGGACTCGATGCAGTCGACGTTATGAAACATGGTCCCACCGTTGTCGCCAAAGTGTTCGAGCAGCCATGCCGTCCCCCTTCCTCTTTATCGGACCAGCCACCGTTACATCTGCAACGGCCATTCAAAGTCATTCGCATCGCTGTAAAAGCCTTCACTGTTACGCTTAGAAATCACGCTCGAATACGGAAGCGTGGGCGGGACGCCGCGTACAGCGTATAGTCGCTGCCTTCCACGAGGGAAGTAATAGGAGAGACTCGGAAACAGTCCATCGTTCACTCGCTTGTCGATGTGTGGACACCGATACAATAGCGCGCTGCCGCCCGTCCTGTTTAGTGGCGCCAGCTTGCGACCGGCGCTGGCGTTCGCGGAAATGGCCGACTCGTGGAGGCTACGTCACTCCGGCACGCCCGCGTGGCGTTAATGGAGGGAATGGGAAAGTAAACACAGTTATTTTGAACACGCGGCCAGCACGTGTCACGGGGTTGGCAGTATGTTTCATCGCGATGGCCTTTAGGGCGGTCACGCTGCTTTTAAAGGGGCCCTCACCAACAATACTCAGAAGAATCTAGAACCTTATGGTTCGGAAAGACTGAACGGCCGTGCAATACTTCTCAGAATGATCCGCACGCACAAGTACCATCGGCCACCAAAACACGCAGACTCGCTTAGAAACAAATGCGCGTGCACGTGACGCTTAGAAACAACGCAAAAGTGACGAAGGAGAAACACACGCATATTCACTTAAAAAAAATCCTGAACAAGCCAAGACAGAGAGAAAGCAAAAAACAAAGCCCACCAATGCAAAGGCGAATGCAGCGCCACGCTCGACGCCGCGGTACGCGTTAGCAGCTAGCCATCAATCAGCGCCGCGAAGCGGCAATGGGCTAAGGCGGCGGTAACCGCCGACAAAATGCATTCTTGCCCGTGTGGGGATTCTTTGGAGGAGAAACTAATGCCACTCGAGGGGGTCGCGCGAGAGAAACCGACGTCGGGCGCCAACGCGCTCAGGCGAGACTATCCATCAGCCCCCCCCCCCCCCGGTTGGCAGACTTCTTGCAAGCGGCATTCCTTCCGAAGAAGGGGCAAAATGCGTTTTTAGCAAAAAAAGTACAGCCCGTGTTGTGTTGGAGGAAAACAAAGATGCTCGGGCGGAGATAACGTGTCGGGAAAGACCCGTGAAAATCCAACCTACTAATATTGGATGGAGTTAGCATGATGCAGAGTCGGCGCGTTGTTGAGTGGCGCAGACTGTGCGGGTGCTGCAGAGCGAGTTGCCGACGTGCCAATTAACGGCGCGGATCGGTTCCGCGGTATAAGGGACGCGGAAGACGCGCGCATGGAAAAGAAAGGTTAACGGGTCGTTCACACGATTGACGGGTGGTTGGGACAAAAGGCCAGAGATGACTAGAAAGCGTGTCTCATAAGAACCAGGCGACGCGCGGTCATCTGGTTTCAAGTCGATTGTTGGGTCTTCACGTGTGCCGTTTGAGAATGGCGTAAGGACGTGGAAGTACCTTTCGACCGCTGAGCCGACTGAGACATAGTTGCGGTATGCATCCACCATTTAGTGAAAATACGGCCTTCGAGGCATGCGAACGAGCTTAATTGCGCCCAGTTATGTACGTCATTACCGGATGTTCTTGGGATGGCGGAGCGCCTTGCTGTCTCTCGCGCACGTTGTCGGCGCACATGGCTTGACAACGTTCTCGCCGCGTTTAGGGCGACTTCTACGAAACGACGTTTAGTGTGTGAGCTGATGGAGCTCGAGCCTAGAAGCAACTACCGGCGGACGTAAGCCGATACACAGGCTTACATGAGAGAGAGTGTGACGATACGCGTTGCGCAGAGAACCTATCCCATTGCGTGTTGTATCTTGTAACGTGTTTTATTTTTACCAATGCAAGGCCTGTTATAAAAGTATTTCTGCAATTGGCTGTCGGGATGGGAGCCCCCACGCGTGATTGGTTTGTATAAAGACCCTTTGTTTGCCCGAGGGTCAAAAATAAAATGTTTGGATGTGAGTTGGAGGATGGATGTTTAAGATTGGACCCGGGCAGATGCCTGAGTGCTGCAATTTAGCGTCTCGTCACCGGAAAACGGCTGTTCCTTCGCGCAACCACTGAGCACTGGAGTCATCGAGGAGCGCCTTTCCGAATCGCAAACATTGTCTCCGTAGCTAGTGTAGAAGCTAGCCGAGGAAGTGGAAGTTAACAGTTGCATATTTCAAAAGACTGTGCTTCTTATGTTCCTTGCTTGCGCAAATCATTTCAGTTCTGTACAGCTCATAAGACCCTTCTTGAAAGAGAGAGAGAGAGAGAGAGAGAGAGCGAAAGAAAAGAAAGACGTCGATCCCAGGTAGAAGAAGCCAAAATGAGAATAAGCGGCTGACTCAGAAGCTTTCCGCAATATGAAAAAAGGTCATGTTTCTATAACGGCGATGTAGCTCTGTCGGTATATACAAACTCATCTGAATACTATTCCTTGTCTTCGCGCATCGAATATACCGTTATTTTCATGGTTTCATTACTTTATAATGTTTGTTTGTTGTAGCCGCATTAGCGGTAAGGCTGCCTTGGATTTATATATGCATTCACAATGACAACCGCAATGAATATAGCAATTGACATTCAGCGCTCGTGTGAGTCAAGCCGTTTCTATGTGGCACATCTTCCATATTCGCGCTGTTACTTTGACTTCAGGAATATGTATCAGCTAGGCCTAAATGAAGTTTTATTGAGGTTTTTTTGATTTTTTCTTCTTCGTTTCCTCCTCCCATGGCTTATACGCAATGCAGGAGATTGTATTGGGTGAGTTTTTTTTTTTTTTTCAGTATCAAGATCTCAGCTTTGGGTAATGTGTGGCTCAAGCACAGGGGGTAACTTGTTGTCTTCTGGTCTCGTGGCTCAGCCCAAGTGGGCGATTAGGTGACAGTAGTAAGATTGATTATTTTTAACATCCTACTTTTATTGAATGATTTGTTAAAGAAATCACGAATTCCGATCATAACATCACCTTGTTTTTACTACGAAAAATCACTATATTATGCAGGGCAGTAAATTTTGCACACCGTAGACATTACATAATCAAGTTGATACCATCTGACTTTTTTTTTTTCGTTTGCAGGCACGAAATAAGTTCGTCAGGGTAGGCCGATCACCCTAACGAATACGCTGATGACATGTTTGAGGGGAAGCTCTCTTGAAACGCACTGATAAACTTCTTTGTCTGCTCGCCCCAACTTTAGAGAATGCGAATCTAACACAATAATGATATTTGGGCTTCAACGTGTTCAAATATGATACGCTATATATGGCGCAGAGTTCTGGAAGTTCAGACCATATGACGCTCCTTAATGTGCAGTAACATCGCACACTACACGGGCCTCTACCAGTTCGCCTCTAACGAAATGTGACCACCGCTGCCAGTATCGCACCCGCGACCTTTGGGCCAGCAGCTGAGCACCGTAACCACAACACCACCATGGCGGATGCTCATCTAACACGACAACGCCTGATTCACGGCTGCAGCAGTGCGTCTCAAGATTGGATTGGATAAACTTTTATTTTTTTTGGATAAACTTTTATTCTAGATGAGCAAGGAGAAACCACACATAGGCTGCAAGACGTTGCCTTGTTGTGTCGCTGTACAAAATAATTAGGCTGCGGGATTAACTCCAGTGCACACTCTTCATACACCCGCTGAACTGAACCTGGTTCCTTTCGATGCAACCTGTCACGCGCTTAATGCACCTCCTTTGTCTACACCTTGTGCAGCTAGCACACACAGCGTGGTAACAAAAACAGCAAACAATTTCGTGTACAAGCAAGAAACTGGTTTTATAAAACGTCAACGCTTGTTTTCCTTGAGTGAGTCAAAGTGCCGGCAGCAGGACGCTTTAAGCGCGCGACGTTAAAACAACTCCACCAACTGAGAATACACGAAATATACGACAGACATCCTTAGTGGTGTGTCTGGCAACCGTGTTCTCCGCGTGCAATAGCATAGCATGCGTACCACATACACCGTTCCCTGAGAGAAATAAACGAGGCAGAAAAGGGGGAGAGGGGCAAAAGAGAACACAGGCGGAGACCCTGCATCGCCATCAATCACCGGGATTTCGAGGTGGTCCGAACATGGGCCTTCGCAGCGAGCGAGGCTCCCTAGAGTGACATAACGAGTGACGCCAGCGCCGCGCTGACCATCGCGTTACGAGCCCTGGCGGCTGGGACGCGCACGCCGCTTCCTCGCTCGATCTAATCAAGGCAGTGCCGTCAGGTCGATTACAGCTTTACGACGTGCCACCGAGACAGCACGTACCGCTGGCTCCGTTATAGACAACGCAGCAAGCTCCTAACGAAATCACGCAAGAAAAAAATATGGTAAGAGTGAGATCGTTAGGCATTGCGTGTGCCTCCTTAACGTATAGGAAGTGACATTGCCGTGTCGCGGATCACAGCGGACGGCGCACATAGTCTGTTGCAGCGGTAAATTTAGGAGATGCATCGCTCTACATCGAGTGTTCTTTGAAGACTGCCGCGAGATGCGAGTAACGTTTTTTTTTTTTTTCGTTGGGGCGACCCGTCACCACGCTTACGCGACGTAGTGCGGCAGTGGCCTTCTTGCGGGAATTCACCAGACTGATACCATGCACGCATCAGCTTCATGCATTATTTAGCCGTGATTGGAAGCGACGGTCGTAGACTCGACGTGAAAGAATGTTTATATCTGCTACCGATACCGAGAAAATTTGTGTTTTTTTTATTTTGCAGCCCGTACACTTCGATCTTCATTGATCGCGACTTTTCCAAACGGAGCTCAGTGCAAGGAAAATCCCCTAATGCAACGAAACATCAGTCGAGAACGACGGAAGTGACGTCCTGCAGTCAATACTCATTAGGTCTGGGATGAAAAAGTATCACCGAGCGAATCAAATTTGCGTCGTAGTTGTTTGTATTCGGTAGGTTGTTGAGCTTGCCTGCTCATTACGAAGGCTCTTCAGCAAATCTAAAAAGTTCAAACGCAGGTAACACAGAACATTGCAAAGCCCATTATTAGTTATGAAATACAAGATTGGGATTCAAGACAAACCATCAACAGGCATCAATCAGAGCCTTTTGGCATTGCTTATAAAGTTGAGTACAGAAACTCTTACGGCAATTGTGGGCAGAAACACTATACCTGATGCATTATTACTTGCATATATTCACGTCAAAAGTGTACGCACGTTGTATACCGCGAACGCATTAACATAGCAACTAATTTATTAAACAAGAATAAAAAAACACCTGTTAAAATATGAGCCCGAACTTGCACCACCTTTTTATATAGAGTATTAGATGAGCGGGCTGGAATCAGCTTCACAAAATGAAGTGATCAATTTTTTTTTCTAACAGACGCCGCGCTAGAGGAGTTGCAGTATTTGGCTGCTCACCGAAAAGTTGCGAATTCAAATCCGGCCGGGGCTGTCGCATTTTGACGGAGGCTAAATACTAAAATTCACGTGCTTAACTTAATGTGTGGACAAAGTGGACAAAGTGGACAAAGTGGACAAAGTGGACAAAGTTTCCGGAAGCCACCACGTACTAACGCGATTATGAAGCACGACATGATCACGGCAGTGTATATCGTGGTTTGGAAGCGTCTAATCCGTGCAATGTTCATTATTTGCTCCTCGTATTGACACAGGCAGATAAATTAGCCCAGACCTACGTAAGGCTTTTCAATCGGGGGTCATGGATGTAAGGATACGGTGACTGCACCCCACAAGCTAATCAAACGTGTAAGCCCGGGCTCTCGAGCAATTCCACGCGCTTGATGGTTCCGCCTGTTTGCGCAGGGAGAAAAAACACGATAAAGGGGGAGGAAGCAACTGCACAGTGGAGATTGTAGTGTAAGAGCGAGAAACATTGACCGCCCAGAGAACCGCGTAACAACTCTGCACTTCATTACCGCTGCCAAACAGGGAACCTATGAGAAAGCCAAGCCCCCATATCTTTTTTTTTCCCTTTCTCGACTTTCCCGAGAGTATACGGGAAAGAACGCAGCCAATTTGGAAACCCGTAGGGCTGCCGATACTAGAGCACGCGGCGGACCCTACGTAAGACGCAATAAAACGTGCGCCTTTATGTTCGCTGTTAGCCCTCATTCGAGTTTACTGCGCATCGAGGTCGAGCGAAAGTAGGCGAACCTTTCTCGTGGACCTTACGCATGGTGAGCTCGGGAGCAGCTTCCGGAACCGAATACGCGTTCTTGTATAGCCGCAATGTACTCGCATGTTATTACGAAAATCATGCTCGTACATTTAAGTGGGACCCATGTGCTGCGATAAGTGTGCTAGAGGAGTATTTTTGTTGCTGTTGTTGTTGTTTTAGAAAGCAAAGACCGTGCGAAAATCAGAGCACGGGGAACCTTACTTTCAGAAAATATAAACCAAATACCCCCTAAACGTGGTCTACTTGGTTGTTGTTGTTGTTGTTGTTGTTGTTGTTGTTGTTGCTGATGATGATGATGATGATGATGATGATGATGATGATGTTGTTGTTGTTGTTGTTGTTGTTGTTGTTGTTGTTGTTGTTGTTGTTGTTGTTGTTGTTGTTGTTGTTGTTGTTGTTGTTGTTGTTGTTGGCGCAAGCAGAATTCTTTTTGGGGGGGGGGGAGGGGGGCACGCGTTGATCGGAAGTGTGGTCTAGGCAGGCAAACATAGACGAGCGTCATTTTGAGCCCTGTATGCCACGGTGAAAACAAATATATATTCGGGTGTGTAGTGACTGCAAAGCAAACATACAAAATGCCTTTTTTCTGGAGCTTTTCGAACGTTCGTGTCAGGCTTAAATGAGGAGTTTCCCGAAAAACATTCTTTTATGATTCTATATACTAAACAACAACTTAAAAACTATTACCTATTATTTACTAAGAGATTTGCTGGTAAAAGGGCAGTAAGGATGAAATAATGTAATAGAAATGAAACGCATGCGATGGTGTGTGATGCAAGGACTCTAGCAATGCGTTAGCTCGAGTGCATAGTTCTTTTCTAACATAAAGCACAGAAACATTAGGCCTGACTTTATTTTTGGTATGCAAGAATAAAAATATTGCCTCCCAATTACACGTAGGATTCGGGAATTCAGAGAACAGCTTGCAAGCAGTGATATGTACACGCCTACTCGCCTTAGCTTACTCAGCTTTTCCAACAGTCGAATCATTCTTCCCAAAGTAAGAAATATGCATGCATTCAGTGTCAGATAGTTCCGAATGCAGCCAGCCACCGATATATGTACCAGAAAGAACATGTTATCGTGTGTATAAGTAATGCAATGTGTGTCAACGTAAGTTATTAGACATAAAGTTGTTTAAGTACTAATAGAACTAAAGTTCTTTTGGGTTGTGTGACCACGTTACGAAATCTGCTGGCGCAACTTGGAATCTGCCAGCATCGGACAGGGTAAACTGGCAATCACTGTTCCATATTTTTTGTCCAACAGAAAACGTAGAACTCGGGAGACGAGACAAAACAAATTCACAACATTTTCCTTCTTTGACTAGAAAGTCATAATGATGCCTTCCATCCCAAATCAGGAAAACTCACGGGGTTCCTAATTCATCTGCCACACTGGACTCGAAGGCAAAAGCTTTGTTCTTCCTTTTCTTCCAAATCAATGTATCGAACGTCCAGCACCATCAACCGAACGTTTTCTGCAACAGGCGTGGCCTCGTTATGGACCTCACCTGCTTTACACTACCCCTACGATTGGTCCACCTCTGACCAATCAATCATTTCATGCAATTATGTCATCAATTGGCGTTACAGATTGTATAATCTGTCACGTCATAATGACCACATTTGGCATCACTCGTGTTGACGCTGCCGACGGAGGACGCCGCTCAATTTTCACATTTGATAAGGCATCTATAGGGCTTTCGCCTTAGTAAAACGAAAATTTCTCTTTGTGCTAGTAGCGCTTCACACACAGCACAAGCTCGCCGCTAGCAATGGAGCACGCCTGCACGTTATCTCGATGAAATGGTGACGGTTTCTCTATCGTCAATGTTGCCGAGAGAGTGATAGAGGGAATACAAGAACAGCTAAGGTTGGGCGATAAGCTAGCCTGTAAGGTGCCCTCATTATTGACAGCTAATAACGAAGCAGCCCCAAACGAAGCCCAAAAGTCGGCCCATATCTGGCGCATCCGACATGATCCCTTCAATAACCTTCCACCGATAAGTGTCAGGGCGTGAGAGAAAACTTTATCTCAGGAAGAGATAAAACGCGGCACGCGTACGATTTCCTCCCGCTGGCACCGAAGCTGTCCCTGTTAGACAGTACGATTCCGCGTGCCACGGAACCCAATCGAGGCAAGGGCCACGCAGAAAGCGGTGCAGCGACGCCCATCAAAAACGGTTCGGAGAAAGATAAGCCGGCCTAAACGAGGGCCCGAGCTTAGCCAGGACTACCGGAAATTGGCAGTCCCCGGCTAAGGGCGGACTCTTCTTCATCCGCGCTGCACGCTGAACAGGTCACGGCGCGCGCTGTCTCACCCATGCGGTGGGGGGGGGGGGGGGGGGGCGTCCCGCCCAGTGGACAATAAAAGGGAGCTTCGGAGAAGAAAACTTCGTACGGCACATCCTGCCCTCACGAAGCTGGGACCTGGTTTCCGTTGCTCGCCCGTGCGGACGTTTCTTGGCGCAATGCGCCGCCTGCTACGAGTGAGTCATCCTTGAAAACAACGGGCGACACTAGAGGAAACGATAGCGAAAAGTAGGTGCTAAACCAGTCCTTTATGACGACTGCCCGTCATGTTTGTGCATTGTATTCCGATAGTTGTTCACGCCGGGGACATGCGATAAGAAATAAAATAGAAAGGGGTCATCATGCGGACAACGCGTAATGCTGTCATTTCTTCGCTTATGAGTGCCAATTTTCTGATAAATCCATAGTGCAATAACATGAAGCTCAGAATACAAAGGATAGAAAGAGGAGATACCATCATTTCAAATTGGAAACAATCCTCATGAAACCTGTAGTTGGGGAGACGATCGCATGCTTTCCGATAACTTTCATATTCACGATATAAAGACTCGTCACTGGAGGTTAGCTAAGATACAAAACAAGTCGATCAATGAAACAGCGAACATATATACCTCCTTCGTTTTATTTTCCTTTTCCTAACTTCGCCTTTCTTACACTAAGTTTTAATGGTTTATTGTCTCAGTTTTCGAGAAAACTGACCAACGAGGTTCTACTTACTTGTTTCGTTGGTGACAAGGAGATAGAAGGGATCAAGAAAAAATATATAAAGCGAAATGTAGGTAGGTCAACCAGCAAAGAACATTCCTTTTGCTACCCTACACTTGGAAATAGGGTTGGGGAAATCGAAAAAATGCAGAGTAGACAGAGAGAAAGACGTCACGCAGCACAGCACAGCACGCACACAGTCTGTCACATTCGGCTATTACTGCGTGGTACGTGATATTACTCGTGCAACAACTTGCGCGCATCTGTTTTTCCTTAAAACCTCAGTAGTACCTTCGGCCCCTTCATCTGCGATGCCTCCTGTCGACGACATGTCAGAACGGTTTGAACCGAAGTTTGCCAACTGCCAAGGTGTGCTGACTGCCTGTGCAATTGCGAGGTATATAACAGAAAGGAACATATGACCGCCCTCCGAAGCAAGTGAGGAGAGGCTTCTGTACGAGGAAAGTGCTTTTGAGGAAATGCAAGCATCGCGCTCCACTGGTAAGCTCTCTTTGCTGCGCACGGCTGCAACATTTGGCTGAGCCGTTCACAACAACGTCTGAGTCTTGACCCATATTTTTTTTCATTTTTGACAGAGATGCTGTTTATAAAATCGTTCCTTGCTCTCCTTGTACCAAAAAAAAATCATCATCACAAGTGGTTGCACGTCACAGAAATCGGGCAAATCCTCACCACTTATCCACGAGAACAAACCAATGTAACAGTAATCCCAACAAACTGGTATGCACCGCAGAAATTTGTGCCGCCAATTAGAAAGCTGTCGTAATCGTAGACGGTGTCCAGAGATCGGCTAAATCCCACAACACACAACTTCCACTGAAGAGGAAAAAGGAAACAGCCCAATTGGCTGCGGAGCTACGGCGGTGAGTTGAACACCCCGAGCACGTACAACGACATGATACTACGGAATGGGAAAAGCAACGGCGGCTGGGAGAAAACGCTGATGCGATGGAAAGCCAACGCCGTGACGGTGTGCCCAAGTTGTGTCATGAAAACTGTGGGTGCTTTAAATTGAACCTCTATGTGCCGAAAATTAACGTGGAAACAACTTATCATCCCTCAGTTAAGACCTAGCAACTACCTTATAAGCTCCCTAGAAACAACCTGCATAACTACAGTATCTAAGGCTTGGAACCATTATACAAGCAATCTTCAGAATCGCCCAATTTTTGCTGTTTTATGACTTACGCGTTTCAGCGCAAGCTTCGCCACTTTTTAAACAAAGCACACACAGAGGTGCAGCATCGTTTTGAAGTTTGCTTTCTTGCATAAAACGTATACTTGCGGCAGTGTATCCTTTACAGGCAAAGTCAGCATCCTTGTTCCCGATTTTGCGTGTGCGACGTTACGAACGTGGAAGTTGGTACAATAAGAATTCCGACATGATTGAGTATAGAGGCTAAAGAAATTGATTAATTAAAATATTTGTTTCGTGTCTCCACCAGGCACACAATGAGAATAATCTTCGCTCCATATTTTGTGAGGGTTTCAGGAGCAGTCGACACATCACGTGCGTCAGCATCGCCGCGATAGGTCCGTAAGCCTCGCTCTCCCATTACATTTATTTGGCATAATCCAACGCGCTCACTCTGTCATCACAAAATTCTAGTGTTAGCGGTGATTTTTTACTTTGTCATTAGAAGTTTTGCCGTTAGCGCATTGAGTAGATAGACACACACACACACACACACACACACACACACACACACACACACACACACACACACACACACACACACACACACACACACACACACACACACACACACACAGATTTACACACGCGGCTTAGCGAAAATCACTTTGCTTATTTTAGTCGTTCTATAATGAAATGTAGAAAATAATGGACTAACCACCACTCATAAGGTATCCCCACCGGCAACTAATCCATAAATTTGCATAATAATCGTCAACGTTAAGCAGAACAAGCATATAAGCGACTTAACCTGCTAAACATGCGCTCAGCTCCTATTTTCATCAATTACGCACTGCTGTAGAGAGTAAGAGATAACCTACAAATTTTACTACAGTAGAAATCGCATGCTTGCATTTTATCATTTATATGATTCGCCGCGAGGGCACAGCCCCGGTTTTATTAAGAGGGGTGGAAACGGGTTTCAAACACCTCATATGTACATCCCTGTGTATGTTCGTGTGTCCTTGCATATATAACGCGGCGTTTGTTTTTTCCTGAATACTCTAATGCGTGTGTTCGCCCGCTCCAAGTATTTTAACGTGAATATTCAGTGACCACGTCCTGCTTTCCATCATTCTAAAATTCATAAATCTACGGAATTAATATTTTTGGGAGCGATCGGGTAGAAGGAAACTCTGGCTACGCCTGTGTATCTTCATTCTGTTTTGAAGCATAAATCCCACGAAATAGTATTACAATAATAATTCATGGTATTTAATTTTTCAAAACAACGATATGAATATAAGAGTCACCGTAGTGTAGGACTCCGGAAATTTTGACCATCTGGAGTTTTTAACCTGCACCTAAATCTAAGTAGACGGGCGTCCGGCATTTCCGCCACCATTGAGAATGCAGCCGCCATGACCGGGATTCGATCCCGGGACCTGCGGGCCACTAGTGGAGCACCTTAACCACCAGACCACTATGGTGGGCAGAACTGGCAC
>NC_051174.1:132677093-132722093 GCF_013339725.1 Rhipicephalus microplus
TTGACGCGTGAACTCGGATACAAACTTGTTGAATCTGAGAAGGCCCCAGTAAAACTCGTGACTGTCATTGTGCTGGTGTGGCTGTCAAGCGTTTTAGGGGCGAAGCTCTTTATAGCGGCACCGGTTCAGCTCTCGTAGCCGTTGTAGTATGCAACAAGTATAACATTTTGACCTCCAAGATGTGACGGTGAGAGATTTCTTCTGTGCGTTGTTGAACAATAAGAAATAGTGCTCAATGTACATGGCAATGGCTGCTAATGGGGAATGAGAGACAGGAGCATTCGGCTTTTAGTTAACGCGCACGCTGCCATCCCCATTAGCAGCCATTGACATGTACATTGAGCACTACCTGACAAGAAAGGGTTGCTTCGTTATACTTGCTGGGTGTAACCTCCTTTGTTTTAGAAAGATTCAGCGAGCGTTGAGCCGCAGTGCCATGAATACAATGAACTAGTATATACCATTAATTACCTCGAGGTGGTTAAATGTGGGAAGTAGATACGAAGCGCAAGCCGTAAGAAAGTAAAAGCCGAATTCTCCTGTCTCTCTTTTCCCATTAGCAGCCATTGGCATGTACATTGAACACTATCTTACAAGAAAGGGTTGCTACGTTATACTTGCTCGGTGTAACCTTCTTAGTTTTAGAAAGGTTTAGCGAGCGTTGAGCCGCACTGCCATGAATACAATGAACTAGTATATACCATGAATGAACTCAAGGTGGTTAAAGGTGGGAAGTAGATACGAAGTGCAAGCCGTAAGAAAGTAAAAGCCGAATTCTCCTGTCTCTCATTTCCCATTAACAGCCATTGGCATGTACATTGAGCACTATCTGAAAGGAAAAGGTTGCTACGTTATACTCGCTAAGCGTAACCTCCTTGGTTTTAGAACGGTGCGATCGTAGGGCCGCCGTGCCATGAATACAGTGAACTAGCATATACCATGAACTCGAGGTGGTTAAAGGTGGGAAGTAGACACGAAGCGCAAGCCGTAAGAAAGTGTGCGTGTGCCACCTTTCGTTTGATCCTTGGAATGTACGCTGGGTGACGGTGCTTCTATATGGGGAATAAATGATGAAAAGATGCGAGATGGTGGTACTGGGAGTGTTGACTAGATGGATGAACGGACACACAGACAGGAACATGGATGGATGCATGAACGGACGCAGGGGTAGATGCATGGACGAATGCAGGGACGGACGCACGAACAGACGCACGCACGGACGGGCGAATGGACGCATGGACGGTCACACAGACAGATGCATGGACGAACGGAAGCAAGAACGAATGGACGGACGATTGCTTCACCCCACTCTCCATTATGCACTCCGTGGATGTGCTGCCAATATTTTTTCTTGCGGTGAACGCTAAGCAGCAGCTGTTTTTTTTTTTTGCATTTAAAATAAGTTGGCCGGATTGTAGTACTTGCGCAATGCTGGAGCCATAGAAAAGCTTGTGATCACATACCTTCTTCGAGCCTTTTAAGTCGGCCGTCTACTCAGTCTGCTAGGCCTGCTTCGATGTGAAGATCGTATCAGCTCTGTCTTAAATTTGACTATACTAATTAGCTAGGGCTTAATGACCTTCACATCAAGCAGCTTTTTATTCATTGCTAAGGTTTCAACTACAATTAAAATAATTACTGCGGGTACAATTAGTAAGTTCTTGATTATATGAAGCTATTCATCATAATTGTAATTAGAACAATTACAATAAACATCATATTAGTAAGGTCTAATCAGCATGGTTTTACTTAACGTGCTCATGATAACGTCGCGTTGATTATTAGGTTAAGTGAGCGCGTTAATTAGGATGATTTAGTCGGTATAATTCTAGCTTTACAGGGCTTCATGAGCATGGTCCTATTAAAATGTGGCGTAACTATCATGGTCTTAGCATGACTTGACTCAATAAGCTTGGACATAGCAAGCCCTAGCCTAACTAGAAGAGTATTCCGCCCAGCCAAATAGCGAATTAAACAGTCAAACCAGATGCCAATATCTGGTTAACCTCCCGGTCTTTCCTTTCTCTCTCTCTCTCTTTCCCTCTCTAACCAGCCGCATTTGCTCGGGGAGCAGACGGTGAAGACGACGAAGAGGGCGCGCAGCGACCGAGTAGCTAGAATGTACAGGCCAATTATGATGATTAACACGTGGCCTCGCTTTTATCTGCGGTCGCGCTGTTGATAGGCGCTCGGCCGGGACTAATTTCAGAGGCCGCCATGCTGATAATTCTAAAGCGAACATAGCGCAGGCAATGCAAGCTTCAAAATGAATTAAAACCACTCGTTCATTATAGAATAGCATCAGAAAAATTGGTGACAACTTTATTGCATGGGTGCACTTCTGCACTCAGGGGAACTATAAACAAATGAAAGAAGGTGCCTCTGGTTTGAAAACACCACCCAAATTTGTCGACAGTCTTTAACGCGATGCCACGTTCTGTCGTTACCAATGGAACGCAGCGCACGGAGTGGTTCTAATCTTTTTGTACTGTTGGCGCGTTCAAAGGAAGGTGTCACCAGAGCTCGGAAAGATCAGAAGTTCCGCCAAGCTCAGGCGACCCTGCATAGGGCCCTCGATGTAGCTCTTCGATTCTTTCATTTTCGCTGATTTGAACTGAAGCAGAAGATCCAGTGCAATTTGTATAGACATGAGAACTGATCATATTACACTACTCAGCGTACGACTATGAAGTATTCCCGGAAAAATTTAGTTAGTCCACAATTTTGTATCGGAGCACATTTATCTAAGTCACTCTTGTCGGGCCTTAATTACCACCCCATTTTTAAAATATGTATATTGCGCTGAAGACGAGCAAGCAAAGCAACATAAAAGAAACAACATGCCCGAGAAGAAGTTATTTTTCATATACTTACCGGACATATCATAATCACGAGAATAAAATGGCAGCATATCCACGGAGTGAATGATAGATAGTTGGGCGAAGCATCCGTCCGTCCATTCGTTCTTGCTTCCGTCCATCCATGCGTGCGTCTGTGTGGCCGCCCGTGCGTCCATCCGCCCGTCCGTGCGTGCGTCTGTTCGTGCGTCCGCACGTTCATCTGTGCGTCCGTCTCTGCTTTTGACCATGCATCCGCTCCTGCGTCCGTCCATGCGTCTATCCGTCCGTGCAGCCATCCGTGCGTCCATCCATGCATCTGTCTGTGTGTTCGTTCGTCCGCCTATTCAGCACTCCAAGTACCACCATCTCGCATCTTTTCATCATATATTCCTCATATAGATGCACCGCCATCCAGCGGACATTCCAAGGACTGAACGAGAGGAGGCACACGCACACTTTCTTATGGCTTTCGCTTCGTGTCTACTTCCCACCTTTAACCACCTCGAGTTCATGGTATATACTAGTTAACTGTATTCATGGCACTGCGGCCCAACGCTCGCTAAACCTTTCTAAAACATAGGAGGTTACGACCAGCGAGTATAACGTAGCAACCCTTTCTTGTCTTCTGTGCGTTGTTGAACAATAAAAAATTCGCAGCGTGCGCGTTAACTAAAAGCCGAATTCTCCTGTCTCTCCTTCCCCCTTAGCAGCCATTGGCATGTACATTGGGCACTATCTTTTATTGTTCAACAACGCACAGAAGAAATCTCTCACCGGCACCACCTTGGAGGTCGAAATGTTATACTTGTTACACACTACTGCAACGGCTACGAGGGACGAACGGGTGCCGCTATTAGGAGCTTCGCCCCTAAAGAAATGGTCCTCCAAATAGGAATCCGTGCAAGACATTATATTGTAGGCGTTGCCGTATACTGAACGTCATCAAGCTACCCCTGAAAGGGATAGTTCAGCCGTAGGACCTCATCCGTTCTCTCATGCACTTCTGGCCAATCAATAAAAGTGAAGTTGACGGGTGCGCAGTGGCCGACGGAACGAAACATGCTAGACGTAAAGCACTAAGAAACAGCAAGGCAGTGATGTGAATTTGAATGCATACGAGTGTAGCTGACGTACTAAATGATATCTAGAGAAAGAAAATAAGCTGGGCAGGTCATCTGAAGCGTAGGAAAAGCCACAACTTGGGGACATAATAGCTCAAAGAGATAGAAATCCAAGAAAAAAAATTCGTCAGACCCCATCAACACACACATGCCCCATTGTTGTAAGAGAAAAAGAGAATATATATATATATATATATATATATATATATATATATATATATATATATATATATATATATATATATATATATATATATATATATATATATTATACCTAAGGGCTCGACAATAATGCCAAGGAATGTATAGGGGAAGTTATTAGAACCAGTGTAATGTAAATAAGAAAAAATAAAAGTGGGTAAGTTATTTTATATATCACGGCAAGTTATTGTATATATATATATATATTATATATATATATATATATATATATATATATATATATATATATATATATATATATATATATATATATATATATATATATATATACATGCCACGCATTGGGCAATACAGTGAACATAACCACTTGCGAGAAGCAGAGAAGTGTGAAATGTTGAGGGAGTTATATTGTAAGAAAGGTAGTCTTACTTACCAAAAGCTTGATCCTTCAAAAGCAGTGTAAAAAAAATCAACAAAAAATGTTGATGACAGTAGCGATTCGGATGGCCGCTGATTTTTCGTGAAAAGTCTGACCACTCCCATGAATAACCGCAACGTAAACCTTGACGCGATAATCTTTTGTAAGCGCTGAGGTATTTCTCCCCTAACGGCTGCGAAGCATGCCACGCCGTAAAGAGATATAAATAAAACAGAAAAGCGGTCCGCGTAATCCTGTTTGACTTTGCGGATTTATGTTCTGCTCGCCATCACTAGATAGACCCTAGTTAATCTTAACTGAGGCACGCAAAAAATTGAAGTACAAAAGGAAGACACCTAGACACAGTGCATTTCAGGCTTCAGGCATTTCAGGCATTTCAGAGCTTCTCAGGCTCATTAGAAAGTCGTTAATCTTTGCTTGTGGTAATCTTGTAATCTTGGACGTTTTGAGATAATAATTGAACTAACCGTGGTAATAAAAATACGTTATAACAAAATCTGCTCAATTAACACAGAATCCCTCACATGCGCCATCTGCTGGCAATACCGGAATAAGGGTATACAAAGAGCAGGCTCGGGACAGAGACTAACATTTATTAATAGCCGTAGATAACAACTCCATAAATTCGTGCAGCTTTCTTTCATTACTCGTCGGCAGAAGGAAGTCAAGAGAAATGGGGTGAACCGGTGGCCTGATTGTTATTTTTCGGGCACCAATCGGCATGGCATTGCATTGCATGGTGGTGGCTGGCTCCAGCCGTAATTCAACCTCAAATTAACGGGCCGATATTAAACTTTGGTGCACACTCCTGGTCACGGTTCCGAGATTTCAGGCTCAACCGTTAAACAGAGTTCACCTCCTCCGTTTTTAATTTCACGCGGCTTACCACACCGCGGTAAGTTCTATAAATCTCTCGGCTTCATTTGCGCGGCTTCAACGCCTTCGTTTTTTGACGCTTCACCGACGTCTGTTTTCTGCGAGGCGCTGAGCCGCGTTGCCGTCCACCTTAATCCCGCCGTCGCTCTGGAAGCAGACTTCTTGGCGTGCCCGGAATCAAACTCCAGGACCTCGAACTCTTAATTAATGAAACTCACTACCAAGCCAGTGCACGGTTCCATTCAGTGCTTTGTACCCAGCGGCAAATAAGGGTGTCCATTTATCGGCCTAGTTGCAGGACGATCACATGGTTGGCAACACCAAGTCGGGGAATGTCTCGTGTATTCTGACCAGCCAGCTTACAGCTGTGTTTTAGTTGACTGTCTCATATAACAATAACTGCGAGTCTGCCCTGCGGTTTAAGTTACATGAACACACCAGCTCATTCATGCAATAACTAGTAATGATGAATCACATGGCATATTCTGTGTCTTCTTTGAATGGTGGGTATACTGCTACGCACAAGGATAGCTGAAATCACGTTCCCCGAAACAGCGTGGCAAATCAGACGCCAGTCTGGTGGACTTATTTGCAGTTTAAGAGTGCGGAGAGCTACGAGTTTTAAGTGCGGGTTCAGGAATGCATTTTCTGTCGTACGATGTGATTGTATGCTGTCGCCTTCGGTTTGCGTAACGCAGGCAAAAACCACGCATATTATAGCAAACTGTAGCATACTGAGTGCTCCCGCCATTGAAGAGAAGTCTTCCTTTTGAGCTTCGAGTGCCTGGATAATGATGATAATAAAGCACAAAGAAGACATATAGCACAGCCCAGGGTGCGTTCGCGCCAGAAAGAAGCATTTGTCTTCTTGTTCTCCGAGCGCTTGAGAACGATATTAGGTGCGGACATTACTGCTAAGGCTAGAGAAACACGACTACACAAACCGCGTATGAAAATTGAAAGGGTAAGCTAGCGAGAATTGGAAAGAAAACGAAAGAAACAAAGAAAGAAGAAAAGAGAAAGCAAGGAAGGAAGAAAATAGAAAGAAGAGGAAGAAACGAAAAAAAGAATGAAAGAAAGAAAGAAAGAAAGAAAGAAAGAAAGAAAGAAAGAAAGAAAGAAAGAAAGAAAGAAAGAAAGAAAGAAAGAAAGAAAGAAAGAAAGAAAGAAAGAAAGAAAGAAAGAAAGAAAGAGACAAATACAAACTAATTAGAAATGAATAGAAGTAAGGCGAGCAAACAGACAGAAAAAAGTGGCAGATAGAACAATCGAGAGAGACAGGCGAAAAGACAGAGACAACCGAAAAAAAAAGAGAATGCTGCCATCTATCACCACACTTCCTTCAGGCTTGTTGTCACCAATAGTGGGAAGCTGCGTTTATTTTTCACAGTAAATTAAGAACACCTCCACCACAAGTTGCGTGATATCTCCGGAAGTGTATTACGCCAGAGCGACCTATGGCTGAACCCAAAACTCGGGGCTGCACGAAAATGACAGGACAAAGAAAGGTAAGTACAAAGACCGTATACAGTGTATATCTCACTTTCTTTGTCCGAGCTTTTTTTTTCTTCGTTATAGTTTCATGCAGCCTCACAGAATGTGTTCAAGAATGCCTCAGTCAGCTCGCTGTAACGTATGACACCACAATGCATCCAGAGGACGTACACGGTCCGCACCGGACAATCGCAAGGTCCGGCAAGGTACGCTCCGTTAAAGTGAGCTTCGACAAAGCCCTATACACTTCGCAGGACACCCGCCACGTTCCAACATCGGCCACAGCGATAAGAACAAACAGCAGTTCGCTAACTCTGACCACGCAGGTCGACTCTCAAGTTCGCTGCTGCAAACAGAACGAGAGCTTGATTTAGAAAGAAAAAAATGCGTCGTCACTTTACGCGTGAAGACACAATGAAACCACGCTCTAGCAACTCAAACTCAAATCAAGTGGCACTCTCTGTTCCCTCACTCCTTATGTCTACGCACACACAAATATACATATATATATATATATATATATATATATATATATATATATATATATATATATATATATATATATATATATATATATATATATATATATATATATATATATATATATATATATATATATATATATGGATTCAGTGTGCACGCTTCAGTAGCCTTGTCGGAGAGCCTAAGAAAATAATATCACTTAGCGCAAAACCATTACAAAGCCAGCAAAACTAGAAGAGAAGGCGTAGTGAGAGAAAGGCATATACTGTATACACCCCGAAAAATCGTTTCCGAAAAAAAGGAAAAATTCGCCGCCAACCTCTCGTCCAAGAAGAGTGGCAGAAGCGTCTGGCCACGACGACGCTAGTGACATCTGGGGAGCAGCTGCGTGCGATGGTTATTTAATGCGCTTTCTCTTTTCTCTTTCTTTTTTCTTTCCCGGAAATCACCCCGGGGCTATGTGTCCCGTCTGGACTCAGCCCGCATCTCTTTTTCGACCGAGTACGCTTCTTTCACTCCTCTTGACCAATCAGGATTGGATTACGAGGGGACTTCTCCCTACGACTTTGAAGTGACCTGAAATCCTCGACCCCAATCCAATACGGGAAGAAACTCCGAGCGGTCCTGGTTGCCGCTCGGTTGAACTTTGCGAGATGAGATGAAGGCCGTACTCCCTTGAGGCTTCCTTGTTTCCCAGTACGCTACTTCATCGACAGAACGAGAGATTAGGAGAGTCGTTTAATTCGCTCGTTCCTTTTCTCTTGGAAATCTATCAAGTTCGCTTGAGGCGCGGACTAACATCACAGGATTATTTCAGAACCACCAATTTTCGTTGCGGAACAACCGAAGCCTATCGATAAGAAAATCAGCATAGCAATCTTTGACAATATGCGCACACTATAAAAAGTTAGAGAGAAGTGAAAAGCTCGTTTTTTAAGGGATATTTTACTTGTTTTGTTTTTCTATAGCATGTGTTCTTGCTTTACATTGTTAAATAAGTAGTTGCTCCAATAGAATGGTGCTTCTGCGTCCACTTATCTAAATTGGTGGTTGCGTTCCGGCACAGATTGTAACACTGTGGCAAACCAGCGTTGTCACCTGTGCGATACACGTATAAATAAAAATACGTCATGCTACAATACGTTGTAATGTTATGATAATGCAGAGTGCATAACATTGACTTTTAAAATTATGATTATCATCGACAGCTTGACTACACCCATGTTTCATCTTCCGCCAATCAGCATCGTACACTGCGCTTGTTGCTGCCACGTTATATCGGCAAACTGCATAATTTCATCACCCCCCCCCCACTTTTCGTCTACCCCTCTAACATTACTAACCGATCTGTGTACCTTTCAAGGGCACGTGTGATTAGCATAATATCTGTATATTAGTTACAACTGCACAAAAACAATAAAGTGTGAAGCCACTGTAAGTAGAGTGGAAAACACCTGTTACAGACACTGCGACAATTTGGACGATCTACCACTCTCCGTGCAGATGCTGCTGGAGCACCATCCTCGTCTTTCGTCGGCTCACAAGGCAGTGAAAGGGCTCTTACGCTTTCTGAGAACTATGGGCATATATGTTAATGCCTTCGACTTTTGCAGAGAACCACCGCTGCATACGTGCCAGCCCATGTACTGGCAATTTTTTTTCCTCTCTTTCTCTTCTTTTTTTTCTGTCTCTAATCTTTATATTCACTTTTCTCATTCGCCTAGCGTACTGTAACAAACCGGGCTTGTGCCCGGTTAACCTCTCTGCCTTAATTTTCTGTTTTCATTCTTCTTTTTTTCCTTCCTTCTTTACCTACGTCTTCCTTAAGAGTGCAGATCAGGAAAATGGGATATATGCGGCATCAAGAAAAGGGACATGCCCCTGAAATGCTTGGAAGCTTTCTCGAGTGTGATGCCAAGGTGGTTCAATATTTGCCAGCCTGCTTTAGTTTTGCACAACCTTTCATATTGTGCAACGTGCGTCAATGTACTTAAATATTTTTCCCGGTGCTCTAACTTAACCATTTCAGATGCGACGGGCCTAGCCACGAACGTCGGAGCTTTCGGACCATTCGGTTGAGACGAAAACGGGCGTCAAGTCGATTTCACGGTGAAAAGGTGCCTCAGGAAGCGCAAGTAATAAACGTAGCGAATCAGCAGTGAAAACAATGAAAGGCAGAGAGAGCTGTATTTAAGACATAAATCTGAGCTCACTGTTCGCGACTTTTCTCCGCTTCTCAAATATGGCACGAACTGTCAGAAAAAGCCCGTCGGTACGCGGTATCACCTAAGGCGAAAAAAAAAAGAATAATAAAAAAGTTGACTGCGAAAATAAAGCCTCCTGCAGGAGGCACCAGGAGCGAGGAATAATATATTCGATGACTGAGCAACAAAAAGAAGTCAGATTCGACAGGGAGCAGAAAACAAAAAAAGCAATATTCCCAGCCACTGAACGTGTAGCGCGAGAATTTTGACTTCTGAGCAGGTTGTCACTCACCGGCGACATTTTACGAGCATTTGCGTGAGGTCAAACGAACATAAATTGGTGCATATCGCGCATAGTGCAAGGACGAAAATAATTTCTCTTAGACATTAGCATCAGGCAAAAAACAGAGACTGGCTGCTAAAAGAGCAAAATAGCGTTACATCCCCACATCCCCACAGTTCTCGCTTCCGACAAAGCAAATTATATATATATATATATATATATATATATATATATATATATATATATATATATATATATATATATATATATATATATATATATATATATATATATATATATATATATAAACTGAGAGGTGGCCTCAGTTCTTCACACTGTAGGCAAAGAAAAAAGAACGTAACAAGAAGAGGTCGGGTGGTCTTCGAGGCGTAAAGACAAATGTGCGTCTCCCCCCTTCGCTCAGCGGTGTAGGAGGAGGACAAGGTAAGAACAAAGCGTGCGCGATGAGAAATGTTCGCACGTTTTCGGCACGACCGGCGCCATCCAGCAGCGCACTTCCCACGTGCCCGGGGCTGGCTCGCCTAAATGCTCGCACATAAAGGAAACGTGTTCCACACCGTCCCGCGCGTAGCCCCCCGAACAGTGCCGGCATTTTCAGCGCCGCAGCTGCGCCAGGAAGAAGACGCCGGCGGTGGGATTCGAGCGTCGCTATATATCTTCATTCTTTATTCGGAAGAACAAAGCTGCGATAAAGAAACAACTGCGAGGGAAGAAACAAAAAGAGAAAAACGACACAACGCGAAAGTCAGGGGGCGCAAAAAGTTTAAGGCAACGTTTCGCACTAAGGGTGCCGAGAGTGAAGTAAGTGCGGAGCAGGGCAGCTTTCCTTGTTTTTCTTCGGTTTTTATCTTCCTTTCCACCTTCTCCTTAGTGGTGGGGCAGCTTGGGCTAGTTGGTATCGCATGACGATAGTTATAGCGCGAGAGCAAAACGACTACACAGAGACTTTCGTGTCCTTGTCTCTGTGTCGTCGTTTTGTTCTCGCGCTATAACTATATCGTCATCGTTCTCCTTAGCGTTCTCTTTTTCTTTTACGGGCAAAGATCTTTATGATCGAGGCTTGTCGATAAGTGTTTGCAATGGCGTTGTGTGCCGTAGCCGGCTCAGACGATGAAGATGACGCTCATGACGATGAAGATTAAGAACAAGCACGAAGATCCTGACTCGTCGTCCCGTGCACCTACTCGAATTCGTGATCCCGATGAGGATGACGGCTGCTTCCTCGGAGTTCTCACCGCAACTGACCCGATCACACGACAACACGGCGGTGTCGAGATTCGCGAAATCATTGACAATCAAGAAGGACGCGGCACACCCGTACCTCGACACCTTTCTCTAAGTCTCTCTTCGTTCTGCCTACGAAACGGTGTCTTGTACCAGACAAACTCGAACGGCAGTGGGAAGGCCTACCTCCTAGTGGTCCCTTCTGAAGTGCGAAGACGATATTCTTCTCGCCTGCCATGACGAGCCCACGTCCGGTCATTTAGGTTCTTCACGAGATCCCACCATAGTTCTACAGGCCGTACTACTGGCCTAAACTTGCTACGCACGTTCAGCGACATGTGAAAAGCTGCCGCGAATACCAGCGCCGCAAATCTCCGCCACTAAAGCCCGCAGGCCTGCTGCAACCAATCAGACCACCAAGGGCACCGTTCGATCAAGTAGGAATGGATTTAATGAGGCCTTTTTCTCTGTCATACGTCCGTAATGCCGGTAACTACCCGGTTCTTGGCCAATCCCCAAGCGTGGGTGTGTTCCACTCTCGAAGGTTTTACTCTACCCTACTCTTACACTTTCTGCCAACGCAGCGCAACACATGGAATGTACCCACTATACGCCTTGATGACGACACTGATGAGACACTGAAGATGATGACTTGATGATCGGGGAGAACGACTGACTTGTGCAGTATATGACGTCTCGATACGCTCTACGATACATTTCGTACGACTGGAAAAAACCAACAACTCCCGGAATAACGTGCCCAGACATCGTTTTTGCCAATTTTAGGCTAGCTTTGGTACCACAAAGGAGTAATAAAAGGGCAAAACAAAAATCACAACTACACAAAACATACCAGTTATACACAAAACATACTAATAAACATTGTAAATAACTGTACACAGCTTTCCTACTAATTTTCGTGCGTGAGTGGTCAGTTGCTCGATTCATGGCAACACCGATCGATCCCACTGCTTTTTTTTTCTTTCTTTCCTCTCTTCTTTCATTTTCATTCTCTATCGCAGTGTTTTTGTATATGTTTGTTCTCTCTTTATTTGAATTTATTTATTTCTCTCTCTTGCATTTTTCTCGTTCTTGCTATTTTTTTTTCTTCCTAATATTTCTCTTCCTTCTTTTTTTCTTTCTTACTGCCCTTTCTTTATAATATTACGCGGTTTTGAATGCTTTACACCAAGCAACAGCAGCTTACGACAAAATACTACAACCCCGGCTCCTAAAGTACCCCCACACTTAAATGTACGAGTGGTCTAGCTTCCTTGCTCGAGGCGGCGCCAAAGTTGTCGAAAAGCGAAATGTCCGTGCAGTCGCATAGCGCTGGCCGTCGCGTCTAGTCCTGATTGCCTCCGCTGGCGACGAAGGCCGTATAGTTTGATAGCCAGACGCTGTTATCGCGAAGGAATCCCACGTATTCATTCGAAGAAGTGGCTCTCGACAGCGGGCCACGAAATGGCTGTATATAAAAATAGAAATGAGACGGATGACGTAAAGGTCCTCCTCATTCTTCTTGCCGAAACTAACTCGTGCATTACCGAAACGGGGACATCCAGTGTGCTTGTAGCCAGTAAGGGAAGCCAAGCCGATCTGAGGTTCAGTTTCCCAATCTCCTAGTGCGCCCTTTGAAATGTGTACAGTTGTTTGTCGTAATCAGCGTCTAGAGCCCGTGCAAACGAGACAATGTAGGATTACTACACGTACCGCATTTTATCGTAAATAGCATGCTTCTCCTGCCTAGTCCCTTATATATTCGACACTAATGACTAAAGAAAGATGTGCCATCTGCGATTACGTAAGGAAGACAACAACTGCTTCAAACCTACGATCAGCGAGCAAATGAATTTTGTTTTACCGCGCCAAGTTGCAAGAGTTTACTCGAGTGCACATATTCCGCTATTATAGCAACACACTTTGAGATACTATACGCCTAAACTACGATAGTGTTTTCGTAACAGCAAGCAATTTAGTGAGTGCTTAAGACTAATGCTCAAAATTCAAACAGCGCTAAGAAGCGCGGCCAGGAATAACTAACAGAGAACACGAGCGCTAACTATCAAGCATAATTTATTGAGGGCGTAAATAAGGACGTGGTGTAAATTGAAAGGAAAGTGCCAACAAAATACAAAAATGAACTTTAAAATACCACGTTTCGGCTACCATCCTTGTTCACAAATTTTTAACAGACCCCGCACGGAAACCGTAACGTTTACTTTTTCAAAGTTTTTTTTTTGTTTGTATTTGGTCGGAGTCTTCAATTTACCTTTGATCATCAGCATGCATGACCTGACGAGTTTTCGTTCAACTCTCTATTGCATAAATGAGGACGCATTATCACGGGAATGATATAAAAAAACACTGCAGACCCTGAGGTTGCGGGTTCGATGCCTGCCGCGGTGACCGCATTTTGATGGAGGAGAAACGTTAGAAGCCCGTGTACCACGCGATGACCGCGCACGTCCAACAGCACCAAATACGGTGAATTTCCGCGACTATTCCCTACGGCGTCTCTCGTAACCACATCGGGGTTTGGGGGCTTAAAGATATTATTAATTTTATTAACACACGAAACATGGGTAAATCTTCACAACTTGCACGTCAGCACACCTTCCTCCAGTACAGACTTATTTACACGTAAAGAGAACATACTATATTTACATCGAAACCCCACAAGAGCTGACGCTTAATGCATACCTCAGAAAGAAATATGTTAATCTAAACTATGATGAGGCAACACATAACTATCGTTAACGAGATCAACATTGTGATAATATGTTTATTCTTAATCGATCGACTGTCGCACTTCAAACTCCTCTTTCTTCATTACAGACTCATTAACTTGCATAGTCGGTGAACATGCCTCAGTTCATGTAACGCTACTGAAAAAAAAATTGCTTCAACATTTACGTTCCCGTTATATTTATCTGCATTAAACTGATTAACTTCAAGTAGTTGGAGACACATGCAAGTAAATCGTTGAAACACTCCACAATGTCCTGCAATTTATAAAACTAAAACGCACGACCGACTGCTTAACGAGCTACGCTCCTAAAAGCTAAGCCATGAACGAGTCCACACGAAAAGTTCAGCTAATAAGAAAAGGAAGTTTCATTGTACACGTCACTTGTACACAAAAAAATGAAGTCCTTGTGGAGTGCAGTTTGAGCAAAGCTCACAGTAGTCCTACCTGGTGACCTTCACGATAAACAATCATTGAGGTTGCTGTGCTTTCTTCAGAGGGAAAGTGACCAGTCACGTTACGAACATTTGAATTTTAGAATCAGATTGATTGATTGATTGATTGATTGATTGATTGATTGATTGATTGATTGATTGATTGATTGATTGATTGATGTGTGGTGTGTGGTGTGTAACGTCCCAAAACTACCACATGATTATGAGAAACGCCGTAGCAGAGAGGTCCGGATATTTCGTCCACATGGGGTTATTTGACGTTCACCCAAATCTGAGCACACGGGCCTAGCTCATTTCTGCCTCCATCGGAAATGCAGCCGGCGAGGCCAGGTTTCGATCCCGCAACCTGCGGGTCAGCAGCCGAGTAGTTAGCTACTAGAACAGTCCTTCAACGGTGTTCTAGCGGTGTATCTCTCGTGCAAACTTTAAAAATAATTTTTGCGATACTTATTTACGATGTAAGATACCGCAGAAACGGTTTCTTTTTTTTTTTTTTTGACGAGCGCGAGTGCCAGCAATAACGACAAACCAATTTCGAACGTATAAGGAATTGGGCGCAACTTAGTACTCCAACAAAACACTCACACATTACCACGCTCTTGCATACAAAAAATACACACTGATCAGAGTAATCACTACCAACTGATTACTGCGCCTAAATGAACCTCTCATATACGCACAAGATGATTCGCAAAAGCAATGATCAATAAAATGCGCATGAGCAAAGGCCACCACCCAACAAGATAACGAATGAAAGTTTAGAAAAAAAGGGAAAAAACAAACAGGTAAACCAGCTAGAAGTAATAAATCCTAAAGATAATTCCTTTGATTTAACACGAAGGACTGCTCGTTCACACAACTATTCTTAATTTTTTTTTTCAAGAAAGTATGCTTCCGACGACAAACGTGCCGATGATTTCACGCTTCTGCCGGGAACCTGCGCGTCAGCAAACCTTGGTTCAATCAACCAATCAATCAATTAATCAATGTTTCTTTATTGATTCAATGTTTCACACTCACATACGGCAGTATGTGCCACAAGATGCGCCTACTTACCCTAATATTTTTTCTTAACTTTACCTGCCTGAACGACGTATTACGGAAGCCAAGCTCTGTCAGCTGGATTCACGGCCGCTTACAGAGGAGATCCTGGAACGTTGGCCGACGGTTTTCCATACGCGCAAAGCGACGAAAGCAATCTTGTACTTTCTAAGGACCACCAGACTTCACGACCACTTGTGAAAGAACAGTGTGAGACCGTGCTGTGTAGTCTCGAGCTGACTATTCATCCTTCGCTTTCTTACTCCTCTTCTTTTTTATCTCTTTCCTTTCTATTATTCTAGCTTTCCCCCACCCCAAGTGTAGGGTAGCTAACCGAGCCAAGCTTGGTTAACCTCCCTGCCTTTCTTCTCTATTTATCTCTCTCTATTTTTTTATTTTTAGCGCATGTTCCCTAAACCGGTCATTCAGGCACTTCTCCGTTTGCCCGATGTAGACTTTTCCACAGTATCATGGGAAGGAATATACAACTCCCGCGGAACGCTTTAGGAAGGCTTTTTTTATATTTCGTCTGGCAATCACGTCTCTTTCCATAGCGAATGTGAAGGCACAACTTAGCGAGTTTTTTGTTTTGTTTTTTTTTGCGCAGAGAAGGCCAGAGCCGCACCATGTCTTGGAGCGGCCTTGTTTAGGCTGTGGGGGAGCTTATATGAAAACGGCATCACTTCAGACTTGGAACCAGATGGATCCAAAGCAGTTCAATCTCTTTGTGTTCCACGTCTCATCTTCTGCATTAGTGCCTCGGAAACCGCGTTTATGACCGACGAAAAGAAACCCGCCGCCGGCAATCGGCTTATCTGATCATAAAAACTAGTTCGCATGTGGTGTGGGTACTACGGACACCCAGGTCCTCGGTAGAGGCATGAAGTCATCTCCACTTCTGCCACTCGAAGCAAATTTTATTGAAAAAAAATATAGTTGGGTGAGTGAGCCATTTTTGGTGTTAGATCACAAGGAAATATCTTTTCTCGAGGCAAGGATTTGGTATACATCTAGCTAGTTTATCTGCTTTTCGTTTTTCTTTCTTGTAAACTTTTTTATTTGTTACACTGTTGGGTAGTGGGGCTTCTTCTATCACTTGTTCAATGCTTTGCACATGCGCACCTTTAGCACCTTTATTGATTATTGATTTCGCACGTTATCCTGTAATTATATAATATGGTAATTTAGGCGCAATAAACAGTTGGTAGTGAGCACTGTGATTGTTGCGTATATCGTGTGCAAGAGTGTGTGGATGCGGGAGTGTTTCATGGGAGCACAAATTCGCACCAAGTTTCTTACAATAAGACGAGTTACCAAACTAGCCCAACAACAAGTTTTTTATTGAGCTACATCTCTCGCGGGTGGTGATTCTAATAGAGATCGAACATGCATGTGCGGTCGATATTTTGTAGCGTGAACTATACGCTGAACGAGGTTTAGCAGTTTCGCGAGGATCATCGAGAGCCGTGGTGCGCATGTTCCAAGGAGACATGACGTCACATGGCGCGCAGCTGGTGCTCCGGAGAAAGCCTAAAACCTCCTGGAGCGACCTGTCCCAAGCAGGGTGGCGCTGGAGTCGCGTGAACTCGCTCGCTTGTCCAATTATCGTCCGGCCATCCATCCGACCACCCAGCTGTCGCTCCCGCAACGTATACCTTAGCATGGCCGAGCTAAGCCACTGCTAGTTTTTTCTTGTGATTTATTTTTTTTCTTTGCGCTTCTTTAAAGTAAATATAAACACAGATATCAGGACCGTGACGGTGACGGCAACGGCGAAAATTCACTGAGAGTGTCCAGATAATTTTTTGTAATAAACATTCAACCAACTGGGCGTAGTGAACACTGATCAAACTGTAAAGCTGGCGGCCTCCAAAGAAGCCTTCGCTTCGCCGATACTTTAGCTGATTGAATATGGAGTGGGATTCGAATGCAGACAGATTGAATAAAATGGAATGAAGTGCGATTATGTGGATGAATGAAATGTGAAGCGTGGAGGGAGAAATTGTGGACGTAGTGGTTGTGGACCTACTTCTTTCCAATCTGCTACGGCCCCAAGTCATCGCGAAAGCGTCGTCTAAGATACAGAAAAATTGTTACAAAAGCGAGTACTTTGTACGCAACTATGTGATAGCAGTATGCCGTCCCTATAAAAGCATAAAACCGTTCCAAACTGCTAATATTCACGAAGTTAACACTGATTTAAGAGCGAAGCAGTGTGCATCAAGATCATGTCCCTATATTTCATTCAGGTTTGCAGCCTTTTATTTTATTCTTGTTAACCTTTTGTTCTGTCATATGCTTTGATTGGTGGGTTGTTTAATGTCGGTGTCTTTACGGTGCTGTGGCCTTTCGTTTCGTTCATTTTAGTTACCAGCCTTTTAACAACCTTTTTTTTTTATTGTTCACTGATGTTTCGGTTTTTTTCACGTGCTTCACAGCGCTAAATCTGCTGTAGACGTCGGACGGTGGTTTGGGGGCAGTGTGAGGTCATTATGAGCTTCGCCCTTATATTAACACCACCAATATGACGATCAACTAGCCCTGGTCTGCCCGAGCTTTTTCGCGAGTGGCCAGGTTAACAAAATGGCGCTGGGGTAGACAGACTATCTAGCCGAACTGACACGCGACACAAAACATCGTGGCGAATGTAACGCAACGATAAATACAAAGAATAAAAAAAGGAGACGTACAGTGGCAGAGTGATGACGAGAAAGGGTGCGGGGAGAGAAGAAATAAAAAGTCTTCTTTCAACCCCATTTTCCTTACACCACGGCGCCAACAAGTTGCCTTCATGCCCCTACCAGAACTGCTGTTCCTAGAACCCACCACAGTCTCGTATCCCAGCTTACCGATTAAAGGTATTCTCTACACTGCTACTCCCGACTTTATTTGTTTCTTTTTTATATAAAATATGTCCCATAGCTTGTCCATTCAATGTATGCGTTACTCTTTATTCCTTATTGGTTGCTCTGAAGCTTGGCCTGTCATGACACATCGCTCACTTCAAATGATTCATTTTGATTAGATTTGTGGGGTTTAACGTCCCAAAACCACCATATGATTATGAGAGACACCGTAGTGGAGGGCTCCGGAAATTTTGACCACCTGGGGTTCTTTAACGTGCACCCAAATCTAAGTACACGGGCCTACAACATTTCCGCCTCCATCGGAAATGCAGCCGCCGCAGCCGGGATTTGAACCCACGACCTGCGGGTCAGCAGCCGAGTACCTTAGCCACTAGACCACCGCGGCGGGGCATGATTCATTTTGTAGACAAGCAGTATTGTCTTATTCTCGAATATTGTGCCTTACTGTTTTATTGACATGCTTATGGATATAATAAACTAGTTTCACTAAGCATATGATTCAACAACTTTCGAGGCTTTCCGTAGCATATTTTCTTTTCGTAGTTATTCCTTTTTTTTTTCGAATGTATTTTTGCACCTAACAAAGCACCCTGCGAGCACCATTACACACAGCTCTCGTTATTTTATCAACATCTCTGATAAATGACGGACACCACTTGCAAGACTTGGCGTTTTTCTCCGAAGCCCTTCTATTCACGTGTTACGGGATGTCCACTCATTTCATGCTGCGCATTCTATTTGTTTCGCCTTCTTTCCGTATGTTTTTCTTTCTGGATACTTTTCTTCGACGAAGGAAAGTTTGAGTATTTCAACTGTTATTTTTTTTTTGTTATCACGTCCCTTTACAGTTTTCTGTAACTAGCATTGCAATTTACAGCTTCACCACACTTTTTAAATGCGGAACACTAGAGAAAGCCGCACCGTCTATGCTGTCGTATGTTGTGATCGTATGCTGTCGTCATAGCTTGGTGTAACGAAGGCATTGATTGATTGATATGTGGGGCTTAAGGTCCCAAAACCACCATATGATTATGAGAGATGCCGTAGTGGAGGGCTCCGGAAATTTCAACCACTTGGGGTTCTTTAACGTGCACCCAAATCTGAGCACACGTGACTACAGGATTTTTGCCTCCATCGAAAATGCAGCCGCTGCAGCGGGGATTTGATCGCGTCAGCAGCCGAGTACCTTAGCCACTAGACCACCGCGGCGGGGCTGCAACGAACGCAATATCACATATAGAACAGCCAGCTATAACATAATGAGCGTGCGCCGAAGAAACTCTTCTTCCGCTTGTTCTTCGAGAGCCTTGATATGATATCAGGTGTGGCTGCTAAGGCTAAGAAAACACAACGAAAACCATGGATAAAACTGAAAGAGCAAGCAAGAGAAAGGGAAATGAAGAAAAAATCGGCCAGAAAAATAACGAGTAGAGCTAAAGAGAAAACAAACAGAAAAAAAAACTAGAAAAGAAAAAATACAGGTAGAAAAAAACAATTGGCAGAACCCACGTACAGTGGGAATCGATGATATGCCAAGTACGAATAAGGAAGGTTGATATGTCACTTGAAAATCAGCACAACGTTACGTGCTATTCGCTACACACTTCAAAGAATTTTGTGCCAATATTTCATGCAGTGGCTGACAACGATGAAGAAGCATGCTTGAAATATGCTGAAATATGTGCCACAGGTAATAGGTGATCAAGAACAAGCTTTTGTAATGAGTGGGAGCACTGGATGACCCACTCGTCATACATTTCGCATTGTGTGATGTCCGGTTGTTATTTTGCTGCTCTGAAGCGCTTTATTACTTACACTTACGTGATTTCTTTCCTTGTGACATCAAGCTATATATATATATATATATATATATATATATATATATATATATATATATATATATATATATATATATATATATATATTGCGGGCGCCACACGTGACCCGTGTTGTGATCTCATAACAGGTTTGGCCGTAAAAAAGCGAAGAGAAACACCGAATACTATCTACCTCCGCATTTCTTTCAATACTGGCACAGCTATAGTGCGAAGCCGGCGCGTTCTTTTTCACTTCACCGACGCTCCCATTCTGAGCTTCCTCGCACAGCAAGACTTCCTTTGGAAAACTGGTCGATGTGTTCTCTAGTTGAGGAGCCGCGGCATTTCATGTTGTTGTCGCTGTCGTTTTCGAGAAACTCTGCCCATTTCGCCACCATCCTTTCGATCATTGCGCACCGCGGGTCTTCATCGAGTTTGGCTCGTTTCAATCCTATATAGCGCGCTCTGTCGCGTCCTTTTGCCGCCGTTCGCCCCTCTTTCTTCGGGTCCTATTTAATGGGCGTCGTCCTTGATCACATAAAGCTCCTCTATGTCATCCGGTTTCGAGAGAGTCTCATCATCGTGCTGGCTCTCTTTTCAACGAGGCTTCCCGAAAAGAAGCAAGCTCTGCGCTGGCAACAGGCACGCGTTCCAATGGTGAACAGAGCGGAACCGCCAAACGCGACACAAAACGCCGACGGATTCTTCTTTTTCTGTTATTTTTTTCTCCCTTAATCTACAGTGCAATGTTACAAGGACGGCAGATAAAAAAAAACACGGTTGTTGTATCTTGTCTATTTCTCATTGCAGTTTCGCACTGTGAAATCACGCATGCATGATTACCAACGTACCCGGCATAGCATTATTTTTTTTTATTTTTTTTACTTTTTTGTCACCATCAAACTTATTTGGGGATCCTACTGTCACTGCTACTGTTGTGAGCACTTCCTGCTTAAATCTTATTGGTTAACGGTACAGGATAAGCCCAATGCATTTGACGTATCATAAGGCTTCTTTAAAATTCACTCTCTCGGAAACTACTCAAAAGTTTTTTGGAAGTATTCCGGTTTGTTTTCTTTTATTCTTTGGTGTTTCTTCTAGAAATGCAGCTGGATTTATAATTTCATTTCAAGTTCTGAAAGTCTTGGACTTTTTTAGCAAAGAAATAACTTCTCTTTAAATAGAGTTACGAAGGAATGAAAACTATTCCGCATACGGGCAGCATTCAAGTTCAGTATTTTTGTGTTGTTTAGTATGTCGTGGTAAAAAGTCACCATTATGTATTTTTCCTGTTGCTCCGATAATAGGGGATATGCGAAAAAACAGACCTAGTAATATTAACAATTAAACAAAAATGCAAGTTCGTTTAGTTTCTTTACAGTTAAAGATGGTATGAGATCACTTTTTGGGTCACGCAAAGTTGCATGTTGTTCGCAGCCGCTGCCGCCGCCGGTGTCCGTAACCACGTCGCGCAAAATCAGAAAAAAGCCATGCACCAACGACACAGTGGGGCTTGAAAGCGGGTCCGCTGAGTGCTAGCCCAATATTCTACCACTGAGTTACGCCGGAGCTTGCAACTTGTTGTCAAACTTGCCTTAGGAAGGCAGGACCTAGCACCAATGGCACAGTTGGGCTCGAACCCGGGTCCGCTAAGTCCCAGCCCAGTATTCTACCACTGATCTACACCGGTGCTTGTGACTTGTCAAACTTGCCTTAGGCTTGCTTGATGTCGGGAAAGCAATCGCGTTAGTACGGCTTATAAAGCGTTTTGAAACAACGAGAGAACAACCAGTCGTCGCGCAGTGCGAATAGCGTAAAGAGTGGGTCGCCATTTGCTCCAACCTATTATGAAAGCTTGTTATTGTTCTCCTATGTGGCTCATACCCACTACAAGCTATAATTCCTCATCGTTGTCAGCCACTGCATGGACAATCGGGACAAAATTCCTTGCAAGTGTTTACCGGATACCACGCTTCTCAGAAGAATGGCGAAAAATAGCATAGCGAATGCCAGCCTGCTACCCAAAAGTTTATTACTAATGCCCTAGTGGGTACCAAACAAGTGTGCTTGCAGTAGTTACGCAATGAGTGTTTTGAAAAGGCTCTGAAAGGTCGCTCTTTTAGCTTTCACTGTGACTGTGCTGCGCCTACCACACAGGCCTGGCGTTTTTTTTTTTTTTTTTTTTCAGAACGCAAATGCACTGAACAACTTAATAAATAGCAACCAGGCATATTTATTGAGCGTGGATCGTAGTCAATATATAGTCATCCACACAGTCAGCTTTCCGTTTCTACTCTTTCTTCTTGGCTTTAAAACGTGTTTTTCGTCACGTCAGCTTCGCCGTTTGATCAGTGCCCGCTATACGCGCGTCTGGGTGAAATTTTCGTGTACTGCTTGAATCAACGACGAGTCAAAATATCAAACACCGAGACACAAAAGCAAGCTCAATAATTCCGCATCCACTCATGCTTATCTATCCAGCACAAAGAGGCTGTTTGAAGACTCGGAGTCAATTTCGTAATGTGCACAGGAAGCCCGGTCGTCAGCACTACAGGCCCGCAGGCAATATCGCCCGAAATATTCCACTCTGGTACCGTATTGGTTGTCTCTGTCGCTGCCTTCGTAAACAGCACTCAAAGAACGTTAGCGATTGCTATTTCAAGGTACTTTTTTGCACTTATCCTTGATGAAAAAAAAAAGGTGGGCCGTGTGCTAGGGGTCATCAGAAATCGTTTTCATTTTTTTTTTTTTTTGCTTTGAAGTCATGGGTTCCTTCCACAGCAACCCTACTACTGAAGTCTGGGGTGGTGGGTGCTGTTCGAAGAGGTTTCACTGATCCCCATTGAAGAGCGAACAGCGTTGAAACGCTGCTGGCTTCTGTTGACGTTCAGCGATGCACGTGCCAAGACATGAATCTTCCGTGTGTGTAACGTCGTTTGGAGTGGTTGCCATATGCATGAGAGAGAAATAATGAACGCATTTATTTTCAGGGTGTACCTTCCGGGACGTGTCCATGGTCGAGAATATTTTGAGCTCGGGCAGTATCCTGGGTCCTCGCGACCAAACGTAAGTAATCCTTGAGGTTGGTGCTACGTCATGACTTCTTCCGAAAACCTAGCTGTTTATGACATATCCCTAGACGCAAAAGGGGGTGGGGGGAGCATCGGTGTTTTTTGCAGCCTCCTTGTAGCATATGTCCAAAGGTCTCGGGTTGTACGTAGGGGCTGCATTGAGGAGAGAATTGTGTAAGAGACTGGTACAGTAAAGTACAGTACAGTACAGTACAGTACAGTACAGTACAGTACAGTACAGTACAGTACAGTACAGTACAAATGTGCAGTAGTCGTGCTGACTTGTAGAGCTCGGAGTAACGTCTTCTGCTCTCAAAGTGGTGGCTTACGTGTGGAACGCTACGTTTTGCAGGTTAACCTGTAAAGTTGCGTGTTGTCTTTACACGAGGCTGGAGGGTGCATTCACTGGGATTCGGCTTTTTCGGTTACAGCTCGTTGTGTCAAAGCTCAAGCCATGAGATTCATGATCTTGTTGCCAGAAATGCCATCGTGAAGTAGCACCAAGACAGCTGTGAGTCGTTGACCCACCACAGTGGTCTAGTGGCTAAGGCACTCGGCTGCTGACCGGCAGGTCGCGGGATCAAATGCCGGCCGCGACGGCCGCATTTGCGACGGAGGCCGAAATGCTTGGTGCACGCCCGTGTATTTAGATTTAGGTACAGGTTATAGAACCCGGGGTGGTCACGACTTCCGGAACGCTCCACTATGGCGTCTCTCATAATCAAATAGTGTTTTTAGGACGTTGAACCTCTAAAATTGTTATTTATCATAAGTTATCGCATTGTTTTGGCTTTCCTGGTTCCTGATTTTACTGATTTCGCTGATTATTATGAATCGAGTTGACGGTGCTGCACGACTGTTAAGAGACAGCATTGCTTACTTCACTTTGGAAGACGGCGAGCGATGGCTACGGCAACTTGTTTCGGAGGATTGAAACGTTACTCGAACGTGTCTTGTTGATGATAATACTGGCTGTTCTGGCTGCTCGTACGGGGTAAGACGCCGCATTCGCATAGGCTGTGGCATGTTCACAGCCGTGCTAATTCACAGTAGCACTGGCCCAGGTCTCCATTGCCCCTTCTCATGTGCTGGGTGCATGGCGCAACGTAAGACAAGTGCTGTAGTGTTGTTCAGATAACAATGGACCAACTTACAGACCATTTCCGTGTCATTAATTGACTAAGACAAGTAATCGACAATCCACAGCACTGAATAATTGAAAAAATAAAATGTTAAACCTAGTTTTTTTTTAAACAACCTGAACAAAAATTGGCCGATAAGGAAGCCAAAAAAGGTATAGGAGCGTTCATTGGACTGTTTTGAGTACATTGTGGTCACTGTCAAGTAGACACGAAGAAAGAAACATGTAGCGCAAAAACAAGTTGCCGTCGACCTAGATCTAACCTGCAACCTTCAGTTACCGAGCCCGGTGCTCTGCTAATACACATAGGGTGGCGGTCGTCATCTGGCTTCCTATATTCGGTATTTATGTGCATGCAAACCTGGAAGTGTCAGTCAGCAACTCTCGTAACCAAAACGGTGAGCGCGGAACACTCTTTTCTTCCTTATCAGCAGACGTTACTCGGCACGGTATCATTTATTGAGTGGACAGCAGGCGATTCGAGCCTTCGCATACTATCTGAAAGCACCGAGTCTAGCGGAACGAGACCTTCGCTACATAACGAGGTCATCTGGGACCTGTGCCCTTGCCGTGCTCACTTGACGCTTGTATTGGGTCATCTACCGTAGAAGTTTCGAGCACTCTTGTGACTCTGGGATAAGATACCCGACTCTCACTCGAAGTGCGTGGATTCGATTGATATTTGAACCCTACATTTGTTTTCTCGGCGTGTCTTCTACCACCGGTGTCGTCACTACAGCTGCGACGGACACCGGTGCGGGAGGCAGACAACGCCTACCCCAAAATTGGCTGCTGTTGTGAGCTGATAACAAGATAGGCTGCAAAAATTGCAGGAATATTGCCTTCAGGCGCAAATTAGGATGCACTGTCTACGAATGTGCCAAATTCAGATCACATGATTCCAAGGCACTCAACGTTGCATTCCAAGAAAGAAAATGAAGGAAAGTGTTCTCTTGCTTGAGTTTCAGCAATGAATTGTATTAGCATGTAATTAAATTTTTCATCATTCTGCAGTCAGCCATGTTTCATTTTGACTAAAATTAAAAAAAAATCATAGGCTCCGAATGTGTGCGCAATTTATTTTTGATTTCGTTCATTTAGTAATAAGTGATTTGACGTAGGTTTTTAAGAGCGGCACGTCGAAAATGGTAGCGTCTTTCCAAAGTGATTGGCAAAAGTCAAAGGCAGCACAGTGAGGATAAGTTCAATCATCTTCACTATGCATGGGGCTCGACTCATCTAACGAAACATGCACCTTCCTTTCTTTTGTTCCCAAGTTGACACAACTAGCATGAAGAAGTTGCGTACACAAACGTAACCACCACCGCTAAAAGAGATATGCAAAAACAAAGCGAGTGATTCCTCATGGAGCAAGTACAAAGCTTTTCTTATAGTGATTACTTTGTTGCCTCACACCCTGCTCAGGAGAAGTATTTCGCTCACGACCTGCCTTTTCTACCGAGGTCTAATCTGCGAACATTTCTGTAAACGATAACGCCCAATCACAGTTTCTATATTTCGTTACTATACGACATACAACAACCTCTTTCAGGCGCGCAATGTTTCTCAGCGTTCAATACACTTTTTTGCTTCTGTTTTTTACAAAGGAAGACCATTCCGATATCCCTGTACGTCCGGAACACAATTATTCATTTATGGCACCTTTAGATATTTCAGTTGACGGTAATGCTTGCCTCATTAACCAACTTTTAAAAGCGTCTGCCTGTGGTATTGATGCTGTTAATACTAAGGTGTTAAAAACACATTACCACTTCAAGTGTAAGTCTATGCCGCTTCTTTAAGCAGTCTTTATCAGCTGGAGCATTGCCCGTAGACTGCAGGAATGCGAAAGTCATCCCTATTTTTAAAACCACAGACAAACATCGGTCTGAAAACTATCGTCCGATATCGCTTACATTGGTATCGTGTAAGCTACTTTAACACCTAATCACCTCGCACATTTACACCCAATCTCGAAAAAATAACATTTTGTTTCAGAAACGACACGGTTTCGGAAAGGGTTTTCTGTTTTCTGCGAAACACAGTTACTCGAATTCACCACTGATCTGCACTCCAACATGTACAGCCAGCAAACAAATGCCTTTTTTTTTAGAATTCTCTTGAGATTTCGGTCGCGTTGCACATTGCCGTCTCATTTCAAAGTTATCTAATTGTCTCAATGACCCTTTCCTGGATTAGAAACGCTTTGTCAATTCGCCATCGATTTACACCTGTTAACAAATGTCCTTATTTCATCACTGAGGTCACGTCTGGTGTAACACAGGGAAGTGTTCCGGGGTCGTTACTTTTTCTAATATTTATTAATGACTCTCCCTCAGGCGTTTCCTCCGGCATACGGCTATTTGCCAACGATTGCGTTGGTTAGAGCAGTTACTTCCACTAACCATCAGAATACTTTGCCACATGACCTTCACACCATTACCGACTGGTGCACCAAATGAAAAATGTCTCCAAACCCTTCTAAACGTACAACTATATTGTTCTCATGCAAGCGCCCTAGTTCTATATTTGAAAACAGCTAAAGTAATTCAGCCTCGTCATGTACCACTAACTGCAAGTACCTCGGCGTGTGCCTCACTACTTACCTTTCTTGGTCTTTTCACGTTAACAACATTTGTGCTAGTGCATCAAAAACACTTGGCTTTTTGAGGCACAACTTGCAAAATTCAACTACTGACGTTCGTAAGATAGCTTACCTGACGTTTGTACGCCATCAACAAGAATTCGCATGTGCTATATGGTCACCGTACCGAGAATATCTAATAACCACGACTGAACGCATACAGAACAGGGCTGCCCGGTATATCACTGGGAATATCGATCGGTGCGCCAACGCAATTCGGGTTAAGCGTGATATTTCTACACACCACCTAGATAAATTTCTTTGCTTTGTCTGCTTCACAAGTATGTCCATTCCGATAAGTCTTGAATATCACGCTCGAAACGCCCACAGGCACATCCTCGAGAATGTGCAATCGTCTTAGTTTCAAGGGCATTTTGATAAAGCTATTGCTTTCTATTTATCAGCTTTACCTCGGGCCATATTTTGCTGGAATCATCTTTCCGATAAAATTATTTTGATCAGCGATCATAAGGTAATTGGAGATCGTCTGAACGCACCTTTTACTTAATCTGACGATATATTTTGCTGTTCTACCTGTTCACCATGTTTTATTGTTCTGCTTATTCACCGCGCACTTTTTCACAGCAAAGCTGCTTCAAATGTACTTTCGAGCGGTTCACGCTGCACTTCACCTGTATTAATGCTCCCCTGACTCAATTCCCAACAGGACATGTAAGGTTTCTTCTAAGTAAATAAAAATAAGTAATTTTGGTACTATTTTTCGTACACAAGAGGTTTACAGGCGCTGCCAAATGCACGGCACATTCCCCATCGTTTCAATAGTGATTGAGCCAGCGCCGCTGTAACACGTCGCTATTTGCAAATATGAGGTGCAGCGCGTGCTGGGATGGTCGTGCGCTGCACCGGCTGTAGAACGTTTGTCTCCACGAATTGTTCGGCTGCGAACTACGTATTCAGTGCGGGATGGCATTGGTCGGTGTGTGTCCCTTGAGTGCGTATGTCGCACCTGGAAAATAAACAGTCGCAGACTCAATTTCCGCTCGGAAAAAGCGCGCCCCACCTCGGTGCCTTTGATGAAGGTTTGTTGGCAAGCCACGGGGTGCGTATCGCGTCTCAGATGCGAGTCTTCGAATTGTCTAGGTGAAGGCCCAGATGAAAGTCCTCAGCTCTTGTTCTCGAGCATCGTTCGAAGCGCGTGTATGGTTACTGAAACCACTAGAGAACGCTCTTTTTATCTCTGGCCTTGTGGCATGGTTACGAAGGCCGGTGCGTTCCAGATGAAGCTTTTTTTTTTCTTTTTTTAGGGGCGACGTTTCTAATAACGGCACCCGTTCGTCCCTCGTAGCCGTTGTAGTGTGTAACAAGTATAACATTTTGCCCTCCAAGGTGGTGCCGGTGAGAGATTTCTTCTGTGCGTTGTTGAACAATAAAAAAAAAATAGTGCTCAATGTACATGCCAATGGCTGCTAATGCGGAATGAGAGACAGGAGCATTCGGCTTTTAGTTAACGCGCACGCTGCGATCCCCATTAGCAGCCATTGGCATGTAGATTGAGCACTATTTGACAAGAAAGGGTTGCTACGTTATACTCGCTGGGTGTAACCTCCTTAGTTTTAGAACGGTTTAGCGAGCGTTGAGCCGCAGTGCCATGAATACAATGAACTAGTATATACCATGAATGAACTCGAGATGGTTAAAGGTGGGAAGTAGATACGAAGCGCAAGCCGTAAGAAAGTAAAAGCAGAATTCTCCTGTCTCTCATTTCCCATTAACAGCCATTGACGTGTACATTGAGCACTATCTGACAGGAAAAGGTTGCAACGTTATACTCGCTGGGTGTAATCTCCTTGGTTTTATAAAGGTTTAGCGAGCGTTGGGACGCAGTGCCATGAATACAGTATTTACCATGAACTCGAGGCGGTTAAAGGTGGGAAGTAGACCCGAAGCGCAAGCCGTAAGGAAGTGTGCATGTGCCACCTCTCGTTTAGTGCTTGGAATGTCCTCTGGATGGCAGTGCTTCTATATGGAAAATATATGAAAAAAAGATGCGAGATGGTGGTACTAGGAGTGTTGAATAGATGGACGAACAGACACACAGACAGATGCATGAATGGACGCATGAACGGACGCAGGGGCGGATGCATGAACGAACGCAGGGACGGACGCACGAACAGACGCACGCACGGACGGGCGGATGGACGCATGGACGGTCACACAGACGGAGGCATGGACGGACGGAAGCAAGAACGAATGGACGGTCGAATGCTTCGCCCCACTCTCCATCATTCATTCCGTGGATATGCTGCCAATTTATTTTTCTCTTAAAATATCCGATGCCATATCTCTCCGAGTCCCGAAAATTCCGATTCGCAGCAGATGTTTCGACCCTTATTGTTTCGAGAACTGAAATCACAACATTCTTTATTGAGAAAATATAGGGTGTACGTGGCCACGTTCTCCACTTCAAGTCATAATTGAGTTCCCGGTCTCACTGTGTGGTAATTAATCATAACTCCTCCCAGATTCAAGGTATCTCGAATAGCGTCCCTCAGCGTAGCATTATGGGGTCACAGCTGTTCGATATATACATAAACGATACTCCTAACATCAAAACTAATCCGAATTACAATACATATGCAGACGACTCCGGTATATTCTTTTCTAAAGGCACACACTTATCATCTCATAAGTGTGTGCCTTTAGAAAAGAATATAGGGCTGACATGCATGCCGTCACTTTCCACATGTTCATCAGTTAACTCACGAAAAATAAACAAAAACAAACCGAAAACTATGCAGCACATTTTTTCAATAAAAGATCTTCCTTATAACTAGGTGCTACAGTGATTGAGTACGCGAACACTTCCTAATTGTTGGGAATAACATTCGGCAGAACAATGTCATAAGACGCATATGTTGGTAATTTTATTAGCGTACATGTTATTAATAATTACTACTATATTAGGAGTAATGACATACAAAGAAAACAATCTCCCAAATTTACGCTTCTTTCACAATATTAAGTTTTCTTCTTCGTGTTCTTTGAGTGCATTGATGATGATATTAAGCGCGGACATTACTGCTACGGCCATGAAAATACAACGCGAACCGGCACGTATAAACATTGAAAGAGGATTAAAGCGACAAATCGAGAGAGCGAAAGAAAGGAAGGCAATACAAATAAATAGAAGGAGCACAGAAAAACCTGGAAAAGGACAAGAAAGAGTGAGAGCAAAAGAAATGAAAAGAAAACAGAGGGGAAATCAACCGACTCCCCAGGCTTGGCACCACTAGTGGAAAGCTGCATTTTTTACTCCCTTCTGAACTGCCACCTCCCCCTACCACTGCGATTCGTCTTTCATTCTTACACATTGCGATGTAGCAAATGAACACGGTCCAGTAGCCGTCATTGCTGTGATCCTATAAGGTGCGCGATCTCAAGAGCAGTATTCCGCCAGAACTTTATGGGCTATACACCTGTAAGGCGCGGCACTAACGGCGACGAAATACATTAAAACAGTTTCTGCACTTCGTCCGCTTCTCAGGCGATCACGGCATGGTCGATCCTTCTACGGGCTGGGCGCCTCCTTCGCGAACATTACACACTCCCGAATTTTCCTCTTTGTCAGCTGTAAATGGATCCGCGCACGGCGTTTACGGCTGAAAGTGAGGCTGAAAAAGAGACTGTGGAATGGAATGAATCCGATCCAAGACGAAAGAATCCTCAACGCAGCCCACCGGAGTCTCGAGTGCCTTCCCGTGTCGCTTTCGACGCACAAAAGAACTCTCTGTCCTCAGAGAACCATCCGAGTTTAACAGCCAGACTAAAGAAATACAAATGTAAGGTAACTTGAAGAAGAGAACCAGGAGAAAGTTTACCACTTCATTTTTACCTATGCAGTTTGTGCTGGGGGCGTAGAGGTTGTATTACGTATTTTTTTTCTTTAAATATGGTCAAAAAGTTTTGTACATGCTACGAGAACTTGTGCACGTTGTCGTTCTACGTTATACGGAGAGATTGCTTTCTTTTATGTTTCTGGGTTGCCTTGAAGATATCTAACCGGCCGCCCTGACCAGGAATCAACGTGCTCAGACCTATTCGAGAGGCATTGGTTAACACTCCCACCTTTAAATGCGCAGATATACACATTTCTATGCACAGATAGAACTCCTAAATGAACCGACGGATCACCATCATCGTAGCTCAGTTACTAACGACATCGGACGCGTTATTCGAAGGTTGCAGGTTGGGTGCCTGCACCGAAGACACCCTATCTTTCCCGTAGAATCTTTAAAGTCCAGGACCGGGCTAGTGCCAAAACACGCGCTCCAGAAAGTATTTTCCAAATAAAACATGCTTCGCTGTCTCTCTGGCTTTCCCAAAGCAAGTACACAATTTCTGTACTGTGTCATGCTTTATTGCTACCCATACTCTAAATCACGACAAATTACTTTATTTCGGCAGGAAAAAACTCAAAATTTAAGTGCTCTTTTTCATTTGTAAAACACAACGTTAATTATAACCGATAGACCAGAGAGAGAAATGTGATTCGAAAAGGCAGGGAGGTTAACAAAAAAAAAAGAAATATCCGGTTTGTTATCCTCCACTGGGGAAGGAGGAGATAGAAAAGCAATGAAAATGGGAGAGAAGAAAACAGAAACACACAAACAGGAGTATCACAGTCGTTCAACGAGGCGGGCAATGGTAATGCAAATGTGAAAATAAAAGAAAAGTGATGAAACGATAACATGTCGCTAGCAGTAACAACGTGCGACCATCGAATAACGCGTCCGATGCTTTACGAACTGAGCTACAGAGGCGGTAATTTCCGCTGTCCACTTTACGGGGTAGGTAAGTGCATTGAAACCTGAGAGTGTCAGTGAACGCCACCAGTAGCTCCCAGGTCTCAATGCACATGTATACCTCATAAAGTCGACGAGTCGGATATGACCGCCGCTGTAGCTCCGCTGGTAGAGTATCGGACGTTTTATTCGACGGTCGCAGCTTCAGTGCCTGCCAGGGGCAAGTTATCTTGTCGTCCAGTCTTCTTTCTTCACAATTACGTCACAATTGCTAATGATAACATCCCCCTTTTCTTTCATGGCATTGTTGTCGGTTAGGTAATCAGCTTAATTAATCAGCCCTCATCTATTTGAGAACTTACTCAGAGCCAAGGAGGATTACTCGAGGCCGAGCGCACGTGTGTCGCCATCTTGCGGCAAGCCATCGAGCCCTCTTTGACTCTCGTCCGGCCAATAAGCGCGAGCGTATGCGTACGTTGCAAGCGACGATTTCACATCCTCCTCGTGCGCTGTTTCGTGCTCTGCCATAAGCAACTATCGATCGTTTGTGTACCATTCTCGGGCAGAACGTTTCAAATGCAAAGCCAGCCACAACTCTCTACAGTTAGGCGCCCTCCGACGAACTCCCGTAGCAACAGCCGGAAACAGAGCCAGGCCCTGATCAGTGGCAGAGTGCTGCCATCTATCGACAACGTTCGTTTGCATAGGCTAGATCAGCGATTCTCGAATGCGGGTCCGCGATGCGAATTCTGTGGATCAGCGAAACCAATCTTCGAAAAAAAAAGAAAAAAAAAGAAACGCATCTTTTCAAAACAACATGTTGCTCTCAAACTTTTTGCACGCTTCTCCGCATAACAGTACTGCGTTGCGACGGAGCTTAGTTAAGTTTCTTATCGGTGAGATAGCTGCAAAGCTTTTGTTGGAGTTCTCTACAACACATGCACGCCAGCATACTCCTTCTAGGCTTGTTCGCTGTGGTGGAGCAGTAGTTAAGGTGCTCGGATGCTGAGTTGAAGGTCACAGGTTCCACCCCGTCAGCGGTGGTCGCGTTTCGAAGGAGGTGAAATGGTTGAAGCCCGCGTGCTGTGGCGATGTCAGCGCATATAAACACCAGACGGAGCCCTCCACTACGGTGTCTCTTATAATCACATCGAGGTTTTGGGACGTAAATCACAAATGTCATATTTAACTTCTTCTAGGCTGCGAAGAGCGGCAAACATCTGGGACGTTAAACAATACATGTTAATTAAGAGCTGCAAACATATCTACAAACAAATAGAATATGGCTGCAGATCGCACAACTTAATGACAAGCTGTTAAGACTGAACGGGCGGGGCACTTCAGATTGTCCATTCTATGCCGGGAAGAAATAGAAGGCTCCCATTTCAAAGTGCGTGTCAGGGTAATTTATGACTCCACCCCCCCCCCCCCCCCCCCTCTTTATTTTTCTCGCTGCAAGGAGTTCCTGAATAGTTTGACATGAAATATCCATAAAGTATCCATGAACGAGAATTACAGGGCAACATTTTCGCACACGTTTGATGGAGCGAGAAAAATTGACGATGCCATCAGCTAACGCGAAGAGAGCGCAGCCTTTCACAAGATAATCGTTGAATTGATTTGACGTTTTTAACTGTTCACATCCGCACTGTTATTTCACGGTCACCTAGAGATCGCTGGTTGTAAAAGATGAGATTTGATCGCCTTGCTGCTAATTCACCTTTGCTTTACATTAAGTTTTTATTCACTTTTTATTCATGTTTTACTTTTCTTTGTTTGTCTTTACTTCACATGTGCTCACATTTTATAAATCAATCCCACTAATTATCAGTAATATTTACTTGAGACACTTGAAGGGATATTACGAATGACCAGGGGTCACGTCAATAAGGACCATGGCCCAAAGAGACAGCAGGAGCACGGGGAGGGAGGGGCGTTCTAAGCTGTCAGCACAAGTTGTCATTTGAAAAAAAAAAACTGTTTCTATATCTCATAAGCAAGTCATTTATGCAGGATATCTCGTTTCATGAATCCAACATGTCGATGATGATCCCCAAAATGACCATAATCTGGACGGCGATTCTGTGAAAATATTGTTTTGCATTCAAATTTTAAGACATGGCGACCAAATGTGGTGTCTCACAAGAGCAATGCTTTAGACCAGTCATATCTGTACAGCTCACGAACATACATACGAATAAAATGAAAACAATGTGGAACCAACACAGTCATGTGAAAGTGTCACACGTTACGTGGCCAGACGTTGAAAGCAGAGTCTACGCCTACTACGTGGAGAAAGCAAGCATCCCTTCGTAATTGTAAGGAGGGATAAGAAACATGCTTCTCGGGCTCCCCGGCTTCCTTAATTCCAACAAGAACTCTAAATAAATGCTTGTCTCTCTATCTCTCTCAATCTTTACAGAGGCATGAAAATGTAGCATTTCGTGTAAGGGTTGGCAAAACGACGATTCAACACGGGCTTCCATGTGATGCCGCACCTCAAACCCATTTCTAAAGCTGCGTTTTAGGGGCGAAACTCCTTATAGCGGCACCCGTTAGTCCCTCGTATCCGTTGTAGTAGTGTGTGACCAGTCTTACATTTTGACCTCCAAGGTGGTGCCGATGAGAGATTTCTTCTGTGCGTTGTTGAACAATAAAAAATTCGCAGCGTGCGCGTAAACTAAAAGCCGAATTCTCCTGTCTCTCATTCCCGCTTAGCAGCCATTGGCATGTAGATTGAGCACTATCTGACAAGAAAGGCTTGCTATGTTATACACGCTTGGCGTTACCTCCTAGGTTTTAGAAAGGTTTAGAGAGCGTTGGGCCGCAGTGCGATGAATACAGTGAACTAGTATATACCGTGAACTCGAGGTGGTTAAACGTGGGAAGTAGACACGAAGCGCAAGCCGTAAGAAAGTGTGCGTCTGCCTCCTCTCGTTCAGTCCGAGGAGTGTCCGCTGGATGGCGGTGCTTCTTTGTGAGGAATATATGATGAAAAGATGCTAGATTTGGGTACTTGGAGTGTTGAATAGGTGGACAAACGGACTCACAGACAGATACATGGACGGATGCACGGACGGATGGACGCAGAAACGGATGCATGGACGAAATCCGGGACGGACGCACAGAGGGACGTGCGGACGCACGAACAGACGCACGCACGGACGGGCGGATGGACGCCAAGCGGCCACACAGACGCACGCATGGATGGATGGACGAAAGCAAGAACGAATTAATGGATGGATGCTTCACCCCACTATCCATCATTCACTCCGTGGATATGCTGCCTTTTTTTCGTGATATGGGACTCAGTCAATCAATGAATCAATCAACTGAGAAATTAGATAGATAGATAGATAGATAGATAGATAGATAGATAGATAGATAGATAGATAGATAGATAGATAGATAGATAGATAGATAGATAGATAGATAGATAGATAGATAGATAGATAGATAGATAGATAGATAGATAGATAGATAGATAGATAGATAGATAGATAGATAGATAGATAGATAGATAGATAGATAGATAGATAGATAGATAGATAGATAGATAGATAGATAGATAGATAGATAGATAGATAGATAGATAGATAGATAGATAGATAGATAGATAGATAGATAGATAGATAGATAGATAGATAGATAGATAGATAGATAGATAGATAGATAGATAGATAGATAGATAGATAGATAGATAGATAGATAGATAGATAGATAGATAGATAGATAGATAGATAGATAGATAGATAGATAGATAGATAGATAGATAGATAGATAGATAGATAGATAGATAGATAGAAGGCAAAGGACAGCAATAAGAAACACCATTGACTGGAAAGACAGAATTGGAAATCAAACAAGTACACATCGCCGAACATCAAGAACGACGTTATTTGACTGCTCGTAGTATTCGTTCAGTGTAACAGTTGAACATATAAAGGTATATCTGAACAAAAATGAACAATGGTTCAAAAGGCAATGAAACGAATCTCGGCGAAGAATGGGAAAATCGGCAATTTGCCCCATCTGGCGGCACAATCGGTTTCCTTGGCGATGGACACTTTATTTAACTCCCCTGAATCTAAAAAAAAAAAAAAAAGCAGAAAGAAGGGATTTTAGTAAAGTGGGTGCTTGTTGCCAGACAGTAATGCACGCCCGAGGCACCACCATGTCTATCTTTTGTCTAGGGATGCGTTTGGAAGAATTTCGACAGGTCTGCTTTCGAAATACAAAGAAGAGCGCTTAAAATAGAAGCACTTTCGGTGTAGTCCAGTGTTCGGGGCACAAAACCAAGCACTTAACAGGCAGCGTAGCAGTTTTTTGGTGTGACCAGATTACTACGCCGCTGTCCACGCAAGCTAGCAGCAAAGCCGCCCGAGGCAAACACATACACAGCGTTTCACTGTTACGATGTGCTCGAGAATGCTAAGCAAGCCAAAATGGTAAAGATGGCGGTCTCATACGGTCGTGACAACGGACTTGAACTTTCGGAATGTAAGCGGAATGCTCATCCTGAGAAAAAGAATTCAACGTAGGAATAAAGAGAACAGAGAATTTTCACGACAGGTGGGCGAAAGAGGAGTGCTGGAGAGAGATATAGGCATAAGCGCGAAAACTAGAAACGAGGAAAGAATTGTCGTGGCGATGAAGATGACCTTTCAAAAAGAAAAAAAAAAGATTGGAGAGCGGCACACTGAAGGAACGACGTACCTTCGAAATAAAGTGTGCTGCCCACGCGAGCCAACGAAGTAAAAACAAACAAAGCGTCATCGAAACGGAGCAAGAAATGGCAGTCTTGGCGATGATGACGCCTCTTGAGCAGCAGGACAACGTGACTGCGCCAACATCCCGAAGCGAAGTGCTCCTTTCAAAATAAACAGTCGGAGCAGACTGGGGTGTGCGAAGGGAGGTACTGTCTACGACTTGGCAAACTTGAACAAATAAACACAGGCGAAGGACGGAAATTCGGCAGTCTTGACAATGATGATGACCCTTCCAAGAAAACAAAAAAAATCCCCCTCGTCACGAAAAAAAACCCTCGTTCCAAGCGTTTGTCGTCCCGGTACGGTAGTCGGTGACGCACACTCACAAACGGCGTCGTAAATTTGACGGAAAGCGTCACAGAAAGAGAAGCAGCTCGGAGAGATGCGGCACCAAGCGGAGGAAAAAGGTAACGAAGTGACGAAATGTTCAAACTGAATCGCCTGCGCGGCCACACGCAATGGTCTTTCGGGGGGGGGGGGGGGGGGGGGAGGCAACGTGAACAGCCGAGTGAAGAGTATAAATAAAACGTAAGGCTATTTTGACGAGTCCGAGACCGACTTTTTACGTCAGTGGAGGCAGGGAGCCTGATTTTTGCTCGCTGAATACGCGGTCACAAAAGACAAAAGTGCACGACAGATATTCAAAACATTTGCTCGCTACTTAATCTGAAAAGGGCAAGGGAAACTGAACTGCCGGTGAAGGCAAACGTCTTTCGGAAACGTGTCTCCTGGACGGTCGTATTTCGATGGAGGCTAAGTGGTAGAGGCCCGTTTATACTGTGCGATGTGACGGCACGGTAAAGAACAACAGATGGTCGAAATGTCCAGAGTCCTCCACAAAGACTTCTCTCGTAACCACATCGTGGTTTTGGCACGTAAACCTCCAGATGTTATTACTAGTAGTATTAAACATGTCTCTATTGACCTTTTGTCATGGTACTTTGAGGGATACTTAGAGAGTAAGTGGTGGCTGGTGTAAGCACGAGTTGGTAGCTGTTGTGTCTGAGCCTCTCGTGGTTTAAGAGCAGGGTGGAGTAAAAATAGCGCGAAAATAGGAACACCAATAAAAAGGAGACACAAACAACAAAGCGTACGTACAATAAAGGTTTATTAGTTCGTTAACACCAGTAATTTAGAAGGCCTCCAATCGCCTTTTCAGCATATTTACAGCGCTCTCTCTGTCCTTGTCTCTTCTTCTGTAGTTACGTCGTAACTACTCATAGTCTTGCGCTGTGCAAATATGTTGATTCCCGATCACCAACTAGCCCAAGCATTTGTCTTATTAAGTTGCCTTTTCAGGCAAGAATTGCGAGTGAGAATTTATTAGAAGGCAGAGAGGTCGGCCTGAGCTAGTTTCAGGCAAGAAAATTTATTACCTCTCAAATAGTCATGCACGCAATGTGCATAGTTTGCGCTGATACTGGACTACGCAAATACTTTGCGCTGTGTTGGCTAATTAACCTTTGTTGAAAGTCAAACCTTGCGTTTCTGTCTCGATTTTTGTGGTGCTCCGTTTTTCTTTTGCGCTGTATTTTTTTTTCGCTATTTCCTACCAACGCATCCAACCGTTCACTTGAGCTTGATAACTAACTCGTGGGTGCGTCACCAACAGCGTATGTCAACGTGGGTCCTTCCAGTGATGCAACCTTAAAAGCAAGCTCATGGCACAAGTAAACCTTACCAACACCATAGGACAATCTCCTTTGTTTTTGAGGCGTGGATTTAAGCAAAATCTAGTTTGTTGTTCTTGTCATTCGTTATGATCAATCGTATCGGTCACAGCAGAAGTGCATCGTGCATTGGACTCACGCCACTCAATGAACGGTGCGTAGTGAGTGCAGTTTGTGTTGTGTGCTCTTACGTATACGCTTGTGTTGTTGTGTGTGTGTAAATGAGAAAGCACTGAATTGTGCCTAATTACTTCAAAGAAACCACCGGACTTCGATTCTTAGTTCCTGAAGTAAACACAGGTGTGCATGGCCGTTGTCGTAGAATCACGTGACTGCCTATAGCGAGACTGCCTTCCGTCCATACCACCTGTTGTATAGCAGCCACGCTGTCATGCCGTTTACCGAAGTATACCGACGATAATCGATCATCAAACGCTCTTGTGACACCACCTTCGAAAGAATTTACGAACGCGATCCGTTTATCAGCGCGAGTGAACTATTTCATTCTATTAGATCGTGTGGGAGAGGAGCACTGCGCAGGCCTATAGCCAAGCCAAGGCTGGAGTGAAGGAAGAACTCACCAGTCCAACGTCCTCGGTCGGTTCCAGCAGGATTCGGCTGTGAAGGGCGTCGTCTCCGTCAGATTTGCCCTCCTCGGCTGCAGCGGCGCACAGGTCCAAGTAGAAGCGCACGAACCTTCAGGTAGACGCGACGTTGGGTTCACGTCAGAAGTCACCCCGCGAATTCATCCATGATTCGTGAGATGACGCTACACATTCGTTCACTAAGACTTTGAATATAGGATTCCGCATGCGTGATTCAGACGCCACAGACATGGAAGAACTCGAACACTTCCCACCATAAATGACATGTATCGAAACCCTATGCATTCCTATTGTCAGCTGTGCGTGCGTGCGTGCGTGCGTGCGTGTGTGTGTGTGTGTGTGTGTGTGTGTGTGTGTGTGTGTGTGTGTGTGTGTGTGTGTGTGTGTGTGTGTGTGTGTGTGTGTGTGTGTGTGTGCGTGCGTGCGTGCGCGCGAGTGTATCTTTTACGTGCTATTGGAACGAATTCGTCCTTGCCCGTGTTGCAGTCCTTTGGAACATCTACTTCTGGCTTTGCCAGTGTGAAAGTTTGCAAGGCAGTGCAGAATCATCTGAATGAAATCAAGATACTAACGAACTAATCTAAATTATTGTCCTTCTGTGTCGACTTGCGCATAACATATTTTTCAAGTTAGGTTTTGATCAAGGTTATTATCTATTACTAATACAAATACTTTATAGTAGGTACAGCTGAGTGAGCGTAAAAATTTAGTTCTAAAATTTGTAATTATGTGTGTTTATATAAATTTTATAAGTTTCTTTACTCCAAGATCGAATAATAATTTATGACACCACTAGTCATTGGCCAATCCCCCACAGTGGGTATTAGCCACAAGTGAAGGTCAACAAGAACAAGATATTCACCAATGAATTTGTTTGTATTTTAGTACTTCGCAGTTATTAGCGGAGGCTTGTTTTTCAAAATTTCGAAGTTGCAATGGGTTCTTCGCATGAATGACTTCAACTTTCACGTTTGACACAACCACTCAACTCACTAATTAAAAAGTAAATTATATTGACTATCTTTTAATACTCTCCTAAACAGTGTCTTTAACCATTTCAGGGTGTGCGCGGCTACAGAATCGCGAAGACATTGAACAGAGACCTGACTTCTCTCATTTCCGAAAAATCTGAACTCGTTTGTTCAATCGTTCTGTGTGTGCGCCCAGTGTGCGTTTGTGGCTTGTGTTGTGTCTGTGTGTGCGAGTTTGTGCGTGTATGCACGTGTGCCCTGATTTGATTGATTTGTGGGGTTTAACGTCCCAAAACCACCATTTGATTATGAGAGACGCCGTAGTGGAGAGCTCCGGAAATTTTGACCACCTGGGGTTCTTTAACGTGCACCCAAATCTGAGTACACGGGCCTACAACATTTCCGCCTCCATCGGAAATGCAGCCGCCGCAGCCGGGAATTGCACGTGTGCCCTAACGACGAGAGTATTCTCCAAATGACGTCACCGTTCTGGCGTCACCAAGTGCGCCGTAAAGACGAACTGCGCCCCGAAAGAATGATGAACTTGTATTCAGTTTTGCTTCGAAGAGGTTCTTTAGGGGCCCTTCAGAAGTCTTCCGTATCAGTGACCCGGCACGTCACAAAAGATTACCTACCCTGCACGTAATTCTAATCGGAAAACTTTCTTTTGTCTACAAAACACTAGAGGAAACAAGCCACACAGGACAGAGCACACACTTTCAACCAGTTTGTTGCTCAGATGGCGGGAACATATATACCCTAGGGGGATCTGTTTACAAGAGAGCGAAATCTGAAGTGTTGGTTGCAATAAGTAGCATGCGATGAAGTGTGTGGAGATGGTTATGGAAATTCTGTGTTATATTTTGTCCTATGGTCAATGCTACACTGTCCGGGCGGGGCGTTGTCTGAATGACCGTTCAGAAAGCGCGCGATTCTCATGCGTTGATTTGTGGGCAGTCACTTGGCAAAGTCACTGCACCCTGTGTGGGTGCCCCGCCATGTTCGGTGATAGCCAAGTGAAGGCAAGATATGGGATAAGATGGCACGCGAAATACAGGAAGCGTTTTTATTCGCAAGGCAAGAACCGAGTGTGTGGATGTTCCCGTCCGCTAACCTCTCAGACAGTGTTAGACTTGAATAAATGTTAGCTCAATGACGTGCAATAAGATATAAGTATGCACAAAACTTTAGGCATAGCTTGTTGTTTCGCTTGTACTTGTTTTTCTCACATAATGATGTACAGTCGTACTTAATATGAGTTTCAACACTCTCGGTGTGTTTAAAGTGATCCTAATCCTGATCATTCGCACTGCCAAATGCTAAATAGGTTCAGAAGGTACCACTATTTAAGAGAGTTTAACTCACCGGTTTTTTTTTTCTGCTTAGGCGCCACTGTGCAGTGTTGGCGCCATTTTGAGTACAGACAGAGTGTCGCAACTCATATTAAGCGCGACTGAACACAGTGGAAACAGCGTCGTATGATTAGAGTGATGTATGTGCTATCCTGCGTATGGTTTATGCACCACGTCATCTTGAATTCCAATGAAATCTTACATATACTCTTGTTTCCTCTCCTTAATTAGAGTTTCCTTCGAATAATGTTGTGATTTCTTATGCAAATTGATGTTTCGCCTATTTACTTGCTCCCTTAGACCCCCTACTAGCGTTTCCCTATTACTCTAATCAGCTTTGCGAATTTACATGAACCTTATCGTAAAACAACCTCATTAAAGTCTTGAAGCCTCGAATGAATATCACCATTTTTTTTATTTGAAGTGTGATTTCCACATGTGAATGAGCTTTCTTTGTACACGCACCACCCTTGCCCTTTCTCTTCATAGATGCATCTCCTCACCACCTCGATTGTACATATGTTCCCGCCGTCTGGGTACGCTTTGACACCTTGCTCGGGCACCTAGATCCTCACAAAACTGTGGTTGCTAAGAAGGTGGAGAGTTGGTCTAAATGGCACTGGCTTACTTGAAACGCAGCGAAATAATGACCAACAAAAAAACGACCGCCAATGTCAAGGGTATTCTTGTGCATTTCCTATCTTCGAAGCTTTATCTATTGAAGAAAAATCGTAGATATCCTTTGGCCGCATCGTACAGGAACTTGTATGTTCAAGAGGAGCTCGGTTTTTTATTATTTTGCACAATCATAACGCGATCGGGTGGTTAAGAATCGAGGACGTTATTTATTTTATGCGGTTGCATGTTGATTTTCTAACGAAATTGGTTGAATTAAAGCGTTCTCCCATGTCGCTCCCTAGCCCTGTCTGCTGAGGCTATTAACCATGTCTTACTATCATTCAGTGAAAAAAAAAAAAAACAAGGAGAGAGCGTAACGGGAGAAATATGAAGCCCAGTGATAAAAAAATAAAACTTGAGCATGCTGGTAATTGATAATTCGAGGGGGAAGAAAGTCTGAGTATGTTGGATTTCAGACGATAGGCGCACACGTTCGTCAATATTTGTTTTTCTTCAGGACTCCACCCACACACAAAAAAAAGAAATAAAACAGGAGCATCACGGGAAATGAGGCACGAGCACGAGGATCAAGCGGATTCGGAGCAGGTTGATTGATTGATTGATTGATTGATTGATTGATTGATTGATTGATTGATTGATTGATTGATTGATTGATTGATTGATTGATTGACCCTTTTTCCTGACGCAACCAACCATGCGGGATCGGGCATAAAACGAGCGGTGCCTTGGCATATAATAAAAAATGTGTTCATAATATCAAAAAGGTTAAGTAATAGATAGTTTGGAAATCTTCGTTAGAGTATGTTGAATTTGTTAGTAAAGAAAAGAAAAAAAGTCTAATGCTCTAATAATGTGCTCCAGTTTGATAGCCTTAGAGATCAATTTAAATAAGAAGAAAAAGATAATCAATTTTTCTAATACATTTGGGCTAGTGGATGTTATGCACGCACACTTTTCTTTTTCTTTTTTCCTCAAAGCTTATTAGACACTCTATTCAAAAAGAAATTACCCGTCACTCTTTTTGGTCAGTGCTCACTTGCCGCATATTTGGCTGTCCTAAACCTTGTTGTGGAAATCATTATATACAATCTTCAGCGAGTCTTAGAAGGCTTGATTCCGAAAATGCACGAGCACCTTTGCATTTTCACCCCTGTTGAATTGCCACCGCTGCGGCTGGGATTCGAACCTGTGTCTTCAAGCATAGCAGAGCTACACCAAAGTATAGTAGGCACGTGCTCTCTTTAGAAATCCCCATAAGTGCACCTTTCCATAATTGCAATATCAAAAAGTGACCCTCGGAGCAACGGTTTTCATGTTCTCGTTGCGGCCTTAATCTTAAAAGCCTACTGCTCAGAGTTGGTGCAATCTTTACTTCGTTGAATTCGCAGCGTTCTCACTTGGTAAACATTTGAAATTTTACTTGCCTGGTTCGATGCAGCACCAGGTGGATGACGAAGCAGAGCATGACCACGGTGACCGAGACGAGGAAGAAGAGTAGCGTGTTGAGCCTCTCGTCTCGAAGTAGCGCCTTGGTCAGGATGCGATTGGCCGACACTAGAACGCCGGCGGCACCTGAGAACCACAGCGCTCTCAGAACTCTCCCCGTTTCAAACCGCACCAGCACGTTCAATATCTTAGACTAACTCAAGTGGAACCCCTATTGGCGTACTTCGTCATTCTCATCATGCTCAGCTGCCAGTGACCCGAAGGTCGCTGGTTCGATCCCAGCCATGGCGGCCACATATCGATGGACGTGAAACGGTAGGAGCCCGTTTACTTTGCGATCTTGGTGCAAGTTAAAGAACACCAAACGGTCTAAATTTCCGGAGCCCTCCTCTACGGCGTCTGTCAAAATCGTATCTTGGTTTTGTGACGTAAGCCCCCACATATTTGAAGGTAATAAAATCGGGAGGCACTGCACCGACCAAAGCAACACACAGGAAAAGACGTGTCAGCCCCAACACGGAAACCTCGTTCCCAATTGAAATGAAGATATGTGTCAGGCAGTTATGTACGTTTCAATATATCACGCAGGCAGAACGCATATACTGACGTTGGATTACCATCGTTCCTGTTTAAAGTGCGGGGAGTGGTGTGCATCACTGGCGACTCAAGATAAAGACGCCATGACAGTCCTTTTTTCTCTAGCGAGAACACGTGCCTTCTTCCAGTATATTGTGTTACCGCCTGACCCGTGCTCACTTGCGGCACAGATGTTTCATTTCACTTGTGAACAAGGCTCCCAAGTGGGAGCCAAAACGTCTTTATCTGTGTGTTTTTAACCTTTTACTTTGACCAGCGCAGTGCCTCCGTGTTTTTTTTTTTACCTTCAACCATGTATCACCCCGACCAGACGAGTTTCCGTCTTACTTGAAACTTCAGCCCCACATGTTATTAAAATTTAGTTGTTCGCCTGTCGAATGTGACCTCTGGCTTTTCATAGAAGTGATGAGCGAAAGCGTATGTTATTATTAAGTACTTTGTGACTAATGTCACACCTCAGTATTTACAAAGCACATTAGGTGACTCCATGTTGAGATTTCAGAGAAGTTCAGTGGATAGTGCATTCTTGGATGCTGATGCAATCAGTCACACTGCTCTTTTGTTGTGATAGCAATTATTTGCATAGTCTAATGATTTTTTTCTGATCGCCGTCACCGTCATGTTACACGTGTGTATATGTATACATATAAGAAAAGCGCATATACATATAAGAAATAAAAATAAACTAGATGGAAAAATTCTGAAGCACCCAATCGGAGATTGCGATCAGTGACCCCTCGCTACTCAACACACTACCTAAAAACTCCATCATACACCATTTTTTTTCTTTATTTCCGATTTTACTTCACACCAACGCAAATGAGTGACTTATATTACAGTACGCAACAAAAATGACACAACAAACACGACACGACATGCACTACCCAACAGACGCTACCGCGGCCGTCAAGCACTGATAGAGAACATTGCGATTTCAAACTCCTTCATAGTAAGCCCTTTCTAACAATAAAGAAGCACATTCATTTGGTTTTTCTACCTCAATAAACCTTTTCGTACTTTCTTTAGAATACTTCCTTGCTGGTCTACTAGGGTCACAGCTAAATCCACTTTTTCGAGAGCGCCATATACTGTGCATGGCCGTCATCATCATTAAGTCAAATGGTAATCTGTCCTCATTCTCTGATGCTAAATTCCCGATTCCGGGAGGGCCTAACAGACTTTTCTTTATTTCCTCTCTAAAAAACCCAAAACTGTACCAATTCCCAGCAGTGCAGACAAACCTGGTTCATTGTCTC